>JAVGWX010000017.1:49903430-49928947 GCA_036924085.1 Ariolimax columbianus
CAGGATGTCCATGTTTCCTGCTGTGCCCCTCAGGATGTCCATTTTTCCTGCTGTGCCCCTCAGGATGTCCATGTTTCCTGCTGTGCCCCTCAGGATGTCCATGTTTCATGCTGTGCCCCTCAGGATGTCCATGTTTCATGCTGTGCCCCTCAGGATGTCCATTTTTCATGCTGTGCCCCTCAGGATGTCCATGTTTCATGCTGTGCCCCTCAGGATGTCCATGTTTCATGCTGTGCCCCTCAGGATGTCCTTGTTTTGTGTTGTGCCTCTCAGGATGTCGTTCTTTGATATTATATCCCTCATTTTGTAGTTTTCTTTGCATGCAGAATAGTATAAACGAAGGAATATTGAAGTGAAAATAATGGGGAATACAAGAATAGTGTCAACGTAGAAGTGTGAAGATGAAGTGAAAATAATGGGGAATACAAGAATAGTGTGAAGACAGTGAGCGTTGACCTGAGAATAATGGGGGATACAAGAATAGTGTCAACGTAGAAGTGTGAAGATGAAGTGAAAATAATGGGGAATACAAGAATAGTGTCAACGTAGAAGTGTGAAGATGAAGTGAAAATAGTGGGGAATACAAGAATAGTGTCAACGTAGAAGTGTGAAGATGAAGTGAAAATAATGGGGAATACAAGAATAGTGTGAAGACAGTGAGCGTTGACCTGAGAATAATGGGGGATACAAGAATAGTGTCAACGTAGAAGTGTGAAGATGAAGTGAAAATAATGGGGAATACAAGAATAGTGTCAACGTAGAAGTGTGAAGATGAAGTGAGAATATTGGGGAACGGAAATAGAGTATAAATATGAAGAGCACGACGCACATAAAATGGTGAATCACGTAGAAGTGTGAAGATGAAGTGAAAATAGTGGGGAATAAAAGAATAGTGTCAACGTAGAAGTGTGAAGATGAAGTGAAAATAATGGGGAATACAAGAATAGTGTCAACGTAGAAGTGTGAAGATGAAGTGAAAATAATGGGGAATACAAGAATAGTGTGAAGACAGTGAGCGTTGACCTGAGAATAATGGGGGATACAAGAATAGTGTCAACGTAGAAGTGTGAAGATGAAGTGAAAATAGTGTGGAATACAAGAATAGTGTCAACGTAGAAGTGTGAAGATGAAGTGAAAATAGTGGGGAATACAAGAATAGTGTCAACGTAGAAGTGTGAAGATGAAGTGAAAATAGTGGGGAATACAAGAATAGTGTGAAGACAGTGAGCGTTGACCTGAGAATAATGGGGGATACAAGAATAGTGTCAACGTAGAAGTGTGAAGATGAAGTGAAAATAGTGGGGAATACAAGAATAGTGTCAACGTAGAAGTGTGAAGATGAAGTGAGAATATTGGGGAACGGAAATAGAGTATAAATATGAAGAGCACGACGCACATAAAATGGTGAATATTAAGAGATAGGGGGGAGGGAGAGAGAGCCTATTCGTATAAACCCTGAGGGAACCAGAAGATCAATGGATTTGATAACTGCATTACCCCAATGACAGGCCTATTTACACCTTCTAATTAAAGTCAACCGCGGAGAAATAAGATCCTGATCTTCCTTAATGCTCCACGATTCTGGTTTGTATTACTGCCTCTGCTCCTATGTTAGATACATGTTATAGTGCCTATTCCATCAGTGTTGTTCTAGGTTATCAGTGTCTGTCTGTTATTGCTTTACGGGTATTGTAAATCCATTGATAAGAAAATCAAATTGTTGTTGATTATTGGTCATTCAAGGCGAGATATATTTTATTGTTATCATACATATATTTTAATTCTATTGTTGACTTGCCCAAATTGGGCAATAAAATATTTGGATGAACTTTTCAAGACATTACGGTATTCGTTATTCTCGCTTCTGCTGCTGTTATTGCTGTTGTTACTGCTTTAGTTGTTATTGCAGTTGTTGTTCTTATTGTTGTTGTTGTATTTTTTTGCTGTTGTTTACCATTGTCCAATCTGTGCACCGTTTTAGATAAAAGCTTCTGTTTTTGCATATTATTATCAAAGATAAATGTATTTTTGGGGGGGATATCTGGATAAATATTGATGTGTTGTTTAAGGAAGGCAAGTAATATAGAGCTAACTTCAGAAGTGCTACAACACACATGTTTTAATTATTGCTGACAGATTCGTGTTGGTTCCCGAATAGTTTCTCAGACAAACATAATAAGGTCATTTTTTCCTTCTAGAGAAGGATGTGCATGGGGCTAGCCATCTCAGCATATAAAAACCATCGTTATTGAAACCATATTACACACACATGGGTTGTCACTTCCCTAAAGCTGGCTAGGATAAACCAAATGTAGTGTTGGAAAGTTAGGGTAAAATAAATTTAGTGTTGAATCTATACTCTGTTGGTTAGGGTAAAACACATTTAGTGCTGGAGCTATTCTCTGCTGTATAGGGCAACCAAATGTAGGGCCTATTCTCTGCTGGTTAGATCATCCACATTTAGTGCTGGATCTATTCTCTGCTGGCTATGAGAACCAAATGTGGTGTTAGACCTATTCTCTGCTGGTTAGGGCAACCAAATGCAGTGTTGGACCTATTCTCTGCTGGCTAGGAGAACCAAATATAGTGTTAGACCTATTCTCTGCTGTTAGGGGAACAAAATGTAGGGCCTATTCTCTGCTGGATGGGGCAACCAAATGTGGGGCATATTCTCTGCTGGCTAGGACAACCAAATGCAGTGTTGGACCTATTTTCTGCTGGCTAGGACAACCAAATGTGTTTGTGTAATGCAACAATCCACATGTGTTTTCTACTTCCACACATGTGTTTTCTACTTCCACATATGTGTTTTCTGCTAGAATCTTTATAAAGAATATTGTTTCTCTTATTCCACTAGTCTGCCTAAATCCAAAATTGTTCATTTTGAACTTCTTGTCAACATTCCACCTTATTTCATACCCTACTTCTGCATGTGTCGGTCTATCTTCATTAATGACTGCCTGTAGGTACGCGTATGTCTCAATTAAGTATGGCTGTCCTGTACATCTACTTGCATCGGTATAAATCTGTGTGCCGCCCTGCTGGACTTGTCCGCTCTGCTTGATGTCTCTGTGTCTTCTATGTGTGTCTCTATCTCAATGTTTTTGCGTCTATCCGTCCGTACATTAATGATGCTTATGTACGTATGATTGATTACTTCTCTGTCTTTCTTCAAGACTCTATTTACTTGCCCAATTACATATCTGTCTCTCCGTTAGTTGATCTATCTGTCTATATTACTACGCCGTCAAAGTACACGTATATCTATATCCCATTCTGTTTGTCTGTCTGTAAGATTAATTTATGTTTCACCATCGCTCTGTCCACGTAATATCTGCTTATATGTCCATTTGTCTGCATCTATATCTGTCTATCTGTCTGTCCAGCCACTTTATTTACGTTTCAATGTATGTTTGTCTGTCTGTCTAATCATGTTATTACTGTTTGTCTGTCTGTCCAGCTATGCCATTACTGTTTTCCTGATTGTCTGTCTGTCCAGCTATGTCATTACTGTTTTCCTGCCTGCCTGTCTATGTCATTACTGTTTTCCTGCCTGCCTGTCCAGATATGTCATTTCTATTTTCTTGTTTGTCTGTCTGTCCTGCTATGTCATTGCTGCTTTCCTGCCTGCCTGCCTGCCTGGCTATCTAAACAGGTTATTACCGTTTTCCTGCCTGTTTGTTCAACATGTCGTTATCTGTCAGTCTATCTGTCCAGCCATGTTATCACGGATTCCCTGTTTGTCAGTCTGTCTGTCCAGTCATGTTATTACTGTTTCCCAATTATTGTAGGTGAGTCAAGTTATTTTTGCAGGTCTAATAAGTCATGGTACATCTCTATTCCCACCTGTCTGTCTTACCTATCCAGCCATGTTATTAGGATTTTCCTCCATGTCTGTCTGTTTAGTCAAACTATATTTCTATGTCAAATACCTGATGATACATATTCATCTCTGCCTCTCTGTCTGACCACCCATATCAAGCATTTCTTCATTGCCGTTGATCTGCCTGTCTGTCTGACAACCCATATCAAACATTTCTTCATGCCCGTTTGTCTGTCTGTCGAATCAAGTTACATTTGTCACCTTGTTGGTTTGTCTGTCTATCCAGTCACATAATGTCTGTCCCGACGCGTGCTCTAGTCCTTAAGCTCCGACAGTATTACTTTAAGAAAATCAAGTTCCTTTTTCTCGCTTAATCCCAGACACCCACAGGCCTCAATCTAAGGCGGACAGCGAGCGGGCGGCAGGGGGAATCCCCTCACAGAACTAATCAACAACAATGATTCCTTGTGAGACAAAGCCCTGGTCCTGTCGCCCCTCGGGTCATGTTAACAATAATCTTCACGAAGATTTGTTATGGGAATCTTCTTCATTAGATGTTCAGCCCTCGACCAGAAAAATACGGCAGAAGTCTTCATTCTAGTTTAGCTGTCTTGTTAGGGAAGGAGCGGTGGGGGGGGGGGGGGGGGGGGGGGGGGGAGTGGGGAAATAACAAGGCAGAGAAGAAGGTGAAATAACAGTGAAATGGAGGATGTGAATTAACAGTGTAGGGGAGGCGAAAAAATAAAAGGTCACGGAAAGGGGGACGGGGAATTAACAAGGAAGGGGAAGAGGGAAATTAAAAGGGAATAGGATGAGGGGTAATAACAGGTAAAGAGTGGAGGGAAAATAACAGGGCCAGAGATTAATAAAAATAACAGTGAGATAGCGGAGGGAACAACAGGAAAAGGGAGGAGAGGAAAAATAGGACAGGGAAACCGAGTAGGGAAATTAACAGGGGACGGTGAGATGATGAAATAATAGGCTAGGACAAGGGATGGGTATAATCGGGAAATGGAGGAGGGGAATTAACAGGAAATGGTGAAAGGGGAAATCATAGTTCAGGAAAAGGGAAAAAAGGAATTAACAGGGAATGGTGAAAAGGGAAATCATAGTTCAAGAAAAGGGAGAAAAGGAACTAACATGGAATTAGGAAAAGGAAAATCATAGTTCAAAAAAAGGGAGAAAAGCAAAAACAGGGAAATGGGAAAGCGAGAATAATTGGACATGGAAAATAAGGAAGGGAAGTACCACTGAATTGGGTGAGATAAAAAAATAAACCAGTAAAATAGAGGAGGAGAATTATCAGGAAAGGGGACGATCAGAATTAACAAGGAAGAGGAGAAAAGGAATGAACAGAAAATACGAAGAGAGGAAATAGAGGATCAGTGAAAAAAAGTGGATGAATTAACAGGTGACGGTGAGATGATGAAACAATCTGTGAAGGAAAAGGAGCAATAGAATTAACAGAACAAACAAAGGGGAGGATGGGAATTAACCATCCAGACAAAGGGGATTATGGGAATTAACCAAACAGACAAAGGGGATTATGGGAATTAACCAAACAGACAAAGGCAGGAGGGATCTTAATACAACAAATAACAGAGTGAAGGGAGTTGGCAAGCGGAGGGATGCACGTCACAGAATGTGGATGGGGACAGAGGAAATAATAGAGGGCATTTAAGAGAGAATGGGAATTAACATTATGGGGAAGAGACAAATAAGAGCTTTACATTAGTAAGGCATTAATACGGAAAAAGGGGAGGGAAATTCTTGGAAATGCGGAGACGCATTAATAAGGAAGTTCAGGGAAGTGTGGAGGCTATTTAATAAGGAAGTTCATGGAAGTGCAGAAGCTCTTTAATAAGGAAGTTCAGGGAAGTGCGGAGGCGCATTAATAGGGATGTTCAGGGAAGTGCGGATGTGCATTAATAAGGAAGTATGCGAGAGAAGTTCAAAGAAGTGCAGAGGTGCATTAATAGGGAAGTTCAGGGAAGTGCGGAGGCGCAGTAATAAGGAAGTTTAGGGAAGTGCAGAGGCGCATTAATAAGCAATTAGGGGAGGGAAGTTCAGGGAAGAGAACAGAAAGAAAGGAAATACGAGAACTGTGAACGGGCTTGGCTTTACGGTCTTTAGTTCTGGCAACTGGAAAGTTGGACAATTTTAACCTATATACATATTCTTCTTTGACCTCGTGCCCTCTCTCCATCTCTCAGCCACTCTCTACTTCTCTCAGCCACTCTCTCCATCTCTCAGCCACTCTCTCCATCTCTCAGCCACTCTCTCCATCTCTCAGCCACTCTCTCCATCTCTCAGCCACTCTCTCCATCTCTCAGCCACTCTCTCCATCTCTCAGCCACTCTCTCCATCTCTCAGCCACTCTCTACTTCTCTCAGCCACTCTCTCCATCTCTCAGCCACTCTCTCCATCTCTCAGCCACTCTCTCCATCTCTCAGCCACTCTCTCCATCTCTCAGCCACTCTCTCCATCTCTCAGCCACTCTCTCCATCTCTCAGCCACTCTCTCCATCTCTCAGCCACTCTCTCCATCTCTCAGCCACTCTCTCCATCTCTCAGCCACTCTCTACTTCTCTCAGCCACTCTCTCCATCTCTCAGCCACTCTCTACTTCTCTCAGCCACTCTCTACTTCTCTCAGCCACTCTCTACTTCTCTCAGCCACTCTCTACTTCTCTCTTCTGTCTAAGTACATTTACTATACTTCTTTTCGTCGTGTGCCCACCTTTTCTCGCTCTCTCTATATCTCTCTGTCTTCCTTCCTCTTTTTTTCCTTTCATTTGTCCCTCATTTACCCTCTTAGAACCCTGTATCTGTGTTTCGTCTTCTTGTTTTCATTTCTTTATGTCTCTTTCTCTCACTCTCTATCTCTCACGTTTGCTCCCCCGCAGGTTTCCTGTTTTTATTAAACTGTTGCCCCGCCGCCGCCCCCCGCCCCCCGTCTGTATCTAGAACATCGACAAACCTGAGTATTTGCCTTCTTGTGAAGTGGCAGGTTTCTTGTCAGCTGTTCACTATTCTATGTTCTTCTCTTTGTAATTGATGTCTTATAGACATATTTTACAGATAAATATATTCCCATAGACCGATGTATGCGTGGCCGAATGTATGTGTAGACCAATGTATCCATGTACGGAAGTATACTTTAACCGATTTATGCATGGGCAAATATATGCATAGACGTATAAATGTATGAACGGATGTAAGCATGTACGGATATATGCATTGGCGGATGTATACTTAGACCAATGTATGCATGGACGGAAAAATGTATTAACGGATGTGTGAATGGATGGATGTAATAATGGACGGATGTAATAATGGACGGATGTAATAATGGACGGATGTGGAAATGAATGGATGTGTGAATGAACGGATGTATGCATAGACTGACAGGCAGACTATCTAGCAAACGCATGGTTGAACCAGGTAGTTGAGTATGTTAATTAAAGGTCACGGCTGACCTTCAGCATACTTGACTGTTTGTCGGTAATGGAGCATTAGAGACTAGTATACTAAACCCCATCTTGTCTGAGGTGGGCTGGCCAGTTCCCTTCCTTGCTGCCGTTTCCCTCCTTTTCCGTAAGGCCAGGAACCACTTTATAGCTGGGTCTACTGGAGTATGACGGCCGTGATGTTGAATTCCGTACCTAAGCCGTGGTAAGTGAGGGCTTTATCGCTACACTATTCAGACCAATGAGTATAGCTGGCCATCACAAACTAAAATGGCAGCAGCATCAGCTTTTTCTTGGGATGTGCGATAGTACATGGCTGTAATGACGTCTTACATCAGGTCCTACCGCACATAAGATACAATTAGGACACATTTGGAATGTTAAACATTTGTGCTTGCGGGTAGTGAGTTTTCTCCAAAGTCTCAGTGATTATATTCCGTTCAGCGACATGAGCACCGTGTGTGATGGCAGTGCGAAAGGGAGAAACGCTTTGTGCAAAGCGTCTCACAGGAGGTGACATCAACGTTGAAACTAATTAGAGACATTTTCAACCGTCTTTACAACGTTTCTTCTGTCCTCCTGTTGAGCTTTCGTCTGTTCTGAGCTCACTGTTTAAAGGCCGCGTTGGGAAGCGATTATCGGGAATGCGGACGTGCGCATTCCATGTTATTTGTACACTCGTTAGCAGTATGTGCGTGTTCGACAGTCATGTCTTCTTGAGGTCTTCAGGTATGTACGTTATTATCATGCAGTTAGTGTGAAAATGATTCAATTTCGTAACATGTCTACTATAGATTATATAGCAGGATATACAGTAATGTTTGATTCCTTGTTAGAGAGCATTACTTCCGATTTAGTTGCTGTAAGACTTCAATTGATGTATGCAGCTGATAACTCCTGAATTCGTGGTGGCCTGTTATGAACAACGACACAGTAATCATTAAAGATGATATCTAAGATGGATGTTCATTTATCTTTCTCGAGATACGATACTCGTTTCAGTTTAAATAGCTTCCACCAGTCCTAAATCTGATAATTACGACGGTTCTAGAGCCATGTATCATCGGCATGGAAGTAAATACCATGCTAAAGAGCACTGGGGTCAGTATGGAACGTTGTTTGGATTCGTTTAGGGCACGGCCGGTTTCAGATAGCTCTCCATCATTCAGACCACGACCGAGCTATCACAAAACAGTCGGATAGATATAATAAATATGTCGGAGCAGCCGACGTTCAGTTGCGTGTGCCAGTACTGCTTCCACATATTCCAAGAACTCTCTTCCTTAGATCCAGTGATAGGCTTTTGTTACACAAGATTCCTCTCCTGCTCTAGAAGACTGATATTGTCTTGGCTTTTCTGTTCTTCATTTCATAATTACATCTCCCATCAGAACTGATGTAGGTGCCCAAGTATTGACACGAGTGCACTTGTTGTAACTCCGTCTCGTTCACCTTAATCCATCCATCTGGAGATGTGTCCATCTTAGTTGCTACCATTACTTCTAATTTCTTTAAGCTCGAAGACAACTTTTAAATTTGAGACCAGCAATTTGCAAATGCCACACCTTCCTTTTATGTGGAGAAGCCACGTGATTTAAATGAAGACCTCATATAGAAAACCGCATACATGATAGAAGGGGCAATAGATTCACTGGTTTTGTTTCCGTGACGATAAGCAGAAAAACTCAGAGTTAACTGTTCATAATCAGACACGAAGAGCGCCACGTCAGTTGTTTGTAAGGAAATAGAAAGACCTTAACGTCTACTTTCTGTTCCAGATCCTGAAAGCTTTGTAATTTAGGTGAATGAAAATTTACTTTCTGTAGGCGTCGAAGAGCGTTAAAAATGTAGGTATTTAGAGAACTTGAAAACTTTGAACTACAGATGCAAAGAAACCTACTTTCCTTGAGTACTTAGAGAGCTTGAAAAGAATCTACTTTCTGTAAGTACTTAGAGAGCTTGAAAGGAATCTACTTTCTGTAAGTATTTAACGAGCTTGAAATAATCTACTTTCTGTAAGTACTTGAAAAAGTAAAAAAAAAGTAACCCATATCATTACTGCCGTAGGGGTGTGAGGTGTTAGCGTTCTCACATTCCAAAGGATCGGTTTTATGAGGGCGGTAGCCATCTCCTCTCCTTCAACGCTTTAACTTCCCGGACTGAAACGGTGCCCATTTAAAGCTGGATCGACCCGGGATCTGTTGCGCTCTCAAAGAAAGCATTTCCCCTCAACTGTGGAATGAACCCATGACCACTCAGATGAGAAGCAGCTCGCTTACTTCTGCCCTACGCGGCTCCCTTACATAAAGTATTTAGGGAACTTGGAAACTAGGTACTTTAGGTGAACACAAATCTACTTTCTGTAAGTGCTTAGAGAGCGTAAAAACTGTGTACTTTCGGTGTATATGAATCTACTTTCTGTAAATACTTAAAGAGCTTGAAAACTGTGTACTTTAAGCAAATAATAATCTACGTTATGTAAGTACTTAGACAGCTTGGAAACTGCGGTCCTTAGGTGTATGGAAATCTACTTTCTGTAGTCTCTGAAAATGTTTTCGAACTGCGAAAATAGAAGTACTAATGTTACTTACTGTTAGTATTTGGAGAGACAATCAAACTGGTGTTTGGAATGAGTAACGTTTCGTAACGGTTATGTAATATTATATAAGGGAATGTACTCTAGGTTTTCTCTGGTTGTCAGGACAGTGCAATCCAGCGTAAGACGGTGGTAAGGGTAGTACACGAGCAGATAGCTGGCGTACGTCATGACGCTTAACATAATAAATTGTATTACGTCTGTTCTTTTGTGATTTAAGATCAGTTGTTCTATTCTTGGCTTTCTTTTCTGCTATAACGGTGACAAGCGTCAGTTACACTTGTTTGTTGACTCTGTCAATCATTACATTTACTTGCTCATGATAGAACTGGCGCCATTTTCAGACCATTTTGTCTTGATGATCTCATTTGGGCTGTTTTCTTTTATGACAGTGTGACTGCGCTGGTCCTCAACCACGCTTTCTGACCCCGAGTACATTGGACCAGTAGGGGTAACTCAGAATGCAGAAAGAGATCAGATGTCGCGTGAAAACTCGCAGGATTCGATCGCCCACCGTTCCCGTTCATCACTTTGAGAGGCGAGTGACTTAACCTCCTGACTACAGCGATCTCCGAGTCATTACATACATGAGTTAAGTTATTGCCCATCGCGGGGCGTTGATGGCCACACCATCAGACAGTTTTGTCTTACAAATGTGAGGTGCGCTGTATTTTGATGATATTGTGGATATATGCGCTGGTCATCAATCTCACTCTTATCCTGAGTTACCTTGGATCAGTGGCAAGACTATTGGTTGAGACGACTGGAGGCAACTCGGAATACAGGCACTAGGGGCTTACCTCAAGTGAGACCAGGGGTCGCTGGAAACTTGTGGGATTCGATCGCCAACCGTTTCCGTTCATCACTGTGAGAGACGAGTGTCTTAACCTCTTCACTACAGCGACTCCCGACATGCATACACATATACATACATACATACACTTACACACATACAAACATGCACACATACATACATACATGCATATATACATACATACATACATACATACATACACACACACATACATACATACATTCATGCATGGATGCATACATACATACATACATACATATATACATACATACATACATACATATAAACATACATACATACATACATACGTACGTACGTACATACATACATACATACATACATACATACATACATACATACATACATAAGTACGTACGTACGTACATACATACGCACGCACGCACGCACACACACACACACACACACGGGATATATAGGGATGAGGTTTTATATATAATGTGTTCTTCATACACATGATGATTAGAAGTACTGTGTGGTCAAATACACAAGCTATCCTAAAATATTGGTGTCCAGAGGTTGAACGAAACTTGGAACTGGTTTCTGGAAGAAATCACCAGATCGATAGGGCATTGTTTGATCAAACTCGGAACTCACCAGCAGGACCAAGGATGAATAAATGGTGGCTGGATTTCTCTGTGAGATTTGATGCGCAGACGGTGATAAATTCCTGCAACATGCTAGTACTAACTGTTGCTATGGCCATCTTGGCTCTACTGTGGTGGGTGAGCCGTTTTGTCCCCAGTGGACGGTCTGGAAAGAAGTGCGAACAAAAGCTCTCTTCCTTTTATTGATGCTTCCTTTCCTGAGACACGTTGCCGAGCGCGTGATTCATAGGAGTCCAGGGAACGCCTGAGTTCTCTGGAGGAGAACATCTCCCTGTAATTGCGTTTTTCTCAGTCCGGGGATCCAGGGTACACAATAGTAATAAATCACAGCGCCTAATTGCTCGTCCAAACAATGGGCCAGTTTTGCTGGTAGCGATGGGATCACGTTCCTCCCTTTATCCGCCTTGCTTGTCCCCCTGGCCGTTATGCCATCACCGTTATGGAAATGGTTGCTAGCTACTTCTTCGTTCTAGCTTTCTCTAGCGCCATCTTTGTCATGCGCAATCAGACGCTGATTGGTAGTTCTAAAAGGCTGTTGCTTTGTTTTCTTATACTATTTTCTTAATGTTTATAAATGACATGAATGACTGCATGTATAGTCATAGTAGTGAATGGCATTGTTTCTCTTGTTGTTGTTCTTCCCATAGTTCATGACAAAACGAGATATTAACTTTGTATTCTGGTTTCATGTATCGGTTGCATCGTTTTTATAGTTTCTTTAGAGATACAATTACTTCTCAACACTTGACAGGATCATTCAATTCTATAAGTCTGACAGGCTGTTGTTGTTGTTGCTGTTGTTGTTGTTGTTGTTTTTGTTGTTGTTGTTGTTGTTGTGGTGGTGGTGGTTGAATGCCCACATTGAGTTGGATTACTCTTTTTGTGACCCCTAAAAAGGACGTTAAGTGAAGGTTTGTCGTAGCTTTCCTCACACATCGAGCGTGCTGATGAAGGTGGATCGGGATATTCCAATCGGTTGTGCTATGTTTGCTTTTATCTGACTGTCATCTAGAACTACGGGGATCACGTTGATCACTTACCACGTTAACCAGACTGTCATGAAAATAGTTCGTTTCCAGGCTGCGAGGTAGTCGAGGTGAGGGTCTTGGCCAGTATATTTTACCTGACCCTGACTAACATGGCTGACCAGACGTTAGTCTTCCTTCACATGACAGGGTGTATGAAGCCATCTTGTCATTTTCTTCGCTTGTCTTCAGACTTGGACTTCAATGACTCTAGCAAGGGGTAGCAACCAGCTCAAGGTTCTGTACACTTCCATTCATTTGTTCATGGAAGGACATTGGCCATTGCCCCGTGCTCCCCTTTTGCCTTGTGTATGTTGTGTAGAAGTGCAATATGTGTTTTGATATCATGCGGTCTCTGCTAGAGGTAGGAAAGTCCGTAGTGCCAATCTTGAATGTCTACTTCTTCTTTGTTCGCTCTCAATCTCCCGCAACTAAGCCCTGAAAAAAAATTTGCAAGTAGAGGAATGTTGTCCAGAGAACGGAATGTGTTGTGTCGTGGTTTACAGCTTGACTGCGATATTTGCATTTCTCGGTCCAACACATCCGACTTTAGCAAAGCATTTTTTGAGTACCGGGTTGCCCTCCCTCTTCGATCCATTCTATTTAGCCAGTCTGCCCTGTTGTAGCCTGTTATCCAGGATCACCGCGGGGAGGTGTAGAAGGGTCTTTGCAGCTCTGGTTCGCTGACCCTGACGCTAGCAGTCAGCTATGCGTCGCTGACCGTTCAATTTATGCGCTGCTCAGCATCGTGATCCCCAATCTTGAATTTGTTATTAAAATAACATTTCACGTCTGCTTTATCCTGTGCGTGAGACAGAAGATGCGTACCTAATCCTGTCTTGGTAGATGGGGGGTCAGATGGTCTCTTTTTTCAATTTGATCTGTATTTGTCTTGATTGTTGTTGTTGTTGGGGGTGTTGATGTCGTCGAATGTCCAGAATAAGAACCATTACTCTTTTTAGCGCCATGAAAACGGCGTTAAGTGGAGGGTTGCAGTAGATGTCCTCACATACTGATGAAGGTAAAGCGATGTCCTCACAGTGGTCGTGCTATGCTTGGCTTTATCTACGTATTGCACATTAGTAACATGATCACGTTAGACAGGCTGCCATGCAAACAGCCTGTATCGAGGAAGACCTGTGTAGATGTAAGTTGGCGTTCTTGGCCAGTACATTCTACCTGACCCTGACTAACATGTCCGATCATTATATTTTCCCTACCCTGACTAACATGTCCGATCAGTATATTTTCCCTACCCATGACTAACATGTCCGATCAGTATATTTTCCCTACCCATGACTAACATGTCCGATCAGTATATTTTCCCTACCCTGACTAACATGTCCGATCATTATATTTTCCCTACCCATGACTAACATGTCCGATCAGTATATTTTCCCTACCCTGACTAACATGTCCGATCAGTATATTTTCCCTACCCGTGACTAACATGTCCTATCATTATATTTTCCCTACCCGTGACTAACATGTCCTATCATTATATTTTCCCTACCCGTGACTAACATGTCCTATCATTATATTTTCCCTACCCGTGACTAACATGTCCTATCATTATATTTTCCCTACCCGTGACTAACATGTCCGATCAGTATATTTTCCCTACCCGTGACTAACATGTCCTATCATTATATTTTCCCTACCCGTGACTAACATGTCCTATCATTATATTTTCCCTACCCGTGACTAACATGTCCTATCATTATATTTTCCCTACCCGTGACTAACATGTCCTATCATTATATTTTCCCTACCCGTGACTAACATGTCCGATCAGTATATTTTCCCTACCCGTGACTAACATGTCCTATCATTATATTTTCCCTACCCGTGACTAACATGTCCTATCATTATATTTTCCCTACCCGTGACTAACATGTCCTATCATTATATTTTCCCTACCCGTGACTAACATGTCCTATCATTATATTTTCCCTACCCGTGACTAACATGTCCTATCATTATATTTTCCCTACCCGTGACTAACATGTCCTATCATTATATTTTCCCTACCCGTGACTAACATGTCCTATCAGTATATTTTCCCTACCCGCGACTAACATGTCCTATCATTATATTTTCCCTACCCATGACTAACATGTCCTATCATTATATTTTCCCTACCCGTGACTAACATGTCCTATCAGTATATTTTCCCTACCCGCGACTAACATGTCCGATCAGTATATTTTCCCTACCCGCGACTAACATGTCCTATCATTATATTTTCCCTACCCATGACTAACATGTCCTATCATTATATTTTCCCTACCCGTGACTAACATGTCCTATCAGTATATTTTCCCTACCCGCGACTAACATGTCCGATCAGTATATTTTCCCTACCCTGACTAACATGTCCGATCAGTATATTTTCCCTACCCGTGACTAACATGTCCTATCAGTATATTTTCCCTACCCGTGACTAACATGTCCTATCAGTATATTTTCCCTACCCGTGACTAACATGTCCTATCAGTATATTTTCCCTACCCGTGACTAACATGTCCTATCAGTATATTTTCCCTACCCGCGACTAACATGTCCGATCAGTATATTTTCCCTACCCTGACTAACATGTCCTATCATTATATTTTCCCTACCCGTGACTAACATGTCCTATCATTATATTTTCCCTACCCGTGACTAACATGTCCTATCATTATATTTTCCCTACCCGTGACTAACATGTCCTATCAGTATATTTTCCCTACCCGCGACTAACATGTCCGATCAGTATATTTTCCCTACCCTGACTAACATGTCCTATCATTATATTTTCCCTACCCGTGACTAACATGTCCTATCATTATATTTTCCCTACCCGTGACTAACATGTCCTATCATTATATTTTCCCTACCCTGACTAACATGTCCTATCATTATGTTTTACCTGTCTTTGTTAATTGTAGTTGCCTCACTATTAGTTGCTATGTCACTTTGTTACATTATTCCTTCATTTTAGTGATCATATATGTATCTTCGTTGTCTGGGATACTGCACTGGACTGCTATACTCTTTGTGTAGCAATGTGACAATCGTTCTAACCATTAGACTAACGCGCCGCTGACTCGCTTGCTGTTTGTTGAGGGCTGGCAACACTGAACGGGCATATGTTAAAACCATCAGATGCTTTTTTAGCCTACTCTGTGCAGTTTATGATGCTTCCGGCTGTTTGTCTAATGGCTGTAGCACAAAGTTATTGCTGTGTCTTCTAGTGACAACAGCTGTTTGGTAAGCTTAATTTTTTTTTAGTTTTGTGACGAAGCCTTCTCCCAAGACAGAAAAGATGACAATTAACTTTCACACCAACACAGCGCAGTTTCCTCACCAGCGACAGAACTCTAGAGCGGGTACGGGAGTTTATGTTCCTGGGAATTGTCTTCACTGACGCCTGCAGACTGGGTAGAGAGACAGGAAATAGAATTCAAACGGCTAACAAGTTGCACTACCTGCTGGCACTGATAGTGAAACATCCTAGTGTTACTATGTCCACTAAAATAGACGCTGATAAACACTTTTGATCGTCTTTACGTTTTGTTACCAGTGTCAAACTTGAGTTCTATTAGCTATGCACAAACGTAAGACAGAGATCTGTGAAATGAGTTGGATTCCAACAGCAGGGAAGACAATTCGCGACATCATTGAGAACGGCAAGCTGGATAATATGTTGGGGACTATATTAGTTATCTACTATATTCAAACAGGGAAAATAAAGTGGTTTGGACATTTGATAGAATGCAGCATGTTCAGACTACATAGAGGACGTACTATATGGAGTTGGACACATTCAAGTGGTCGTCCACGTGAGCAGTGAATAGAGGGGATCAACAAAATACTCTGATCGTTCAGCATGTCAACATTACAAGCCTTAACAATAGAGCAAACATGACGTCCATGCTTACCTTGTCTCTGCGATGGCACAAGGCACAACCAGTAGTACAAAAGAAGAACAAAAAAGAAGAAGGAGGAAAAACAAAAGAAGAAGATAAAGCCTCTTTTCACATTGTGCACTGCATATTTTGCTGTAGTTACTGAAGTTCTATCACAGAGAGATAAACCGGCACTGCTATGAGCCTCCTATAACATACATTCAGTGTGGCCGAGGTCCTCATCTCGTCTGTCACACAAAGAAAATATTCGATCAGTTTGTTGATCATGTGCTCGACAGGTATGACTTTTGTTCGGCTACCACTGCGCGCTTACAAAACAAAATCTTGTTACACGAAAGAGATAAAGTCACATTTTTAAATCAGTATCATTGTTAAATCAGTATCATTGTTAAATCAGTATCATTGTTAAATCAGTATCATTGTTAAATCAGTATCATTGTTAAATCAGTATCATTGTTAAATCAGTATCATTGTTAAATCAGTATCATTGTTAAATCAGTATCATTGTTAAATCAGTATCATTGTTAAATCAGTATCATTGTTAAATCAGTATCATTGTTAAATCAGTATCATTGTTAAATCAGTATCATTGTTAAATCAGTATCATTGTTAAATGATACGATGTTCCTCCAACACATGTGGTGAAGACCATTCTCTTTGTTCAGCTATGGACAAGTCTTTTCTCTAGCTGAAATGATTGACCCGCGGTGATTTGGACTAAGGTGAGGAAGAAAGTGCACCTTTTGTCAACCTCACTCTCTGGTTCTGAGCTACCCTTGGCCAGTGGCAAGATATTCATCGAGACGACTGGAGATAACGTGGGATGCAGATTTATTCTCAGAGTTTACTCTCGAAGCCTTTCCCATAAATAGGTAGCGGAGAAGGGAAGCTATCTAATGTTTCCCATAGTAAAGATATCACTCAGCATGTGAGTGAGTTGGACTCCCGAGCCGTGTTCTAGGCCAGTATAATCGTGTCTAAATTTTAGTCACATCAAAACCGAATCTGTTTGCAGTAGAGGCAACGGCGACAATCTCGTGAAATTGAGTAATGTGAACTAGTCCGTGAAATTAGGCACAGCTTTAAGCGTAGTTCTATTCATATATCCGATGGCCAATCTAAGATGATCGGACGGAAGAAAATGCAAGTGAACACAAGTGTCAGTTGACGACTATTGTGAATTGAAAACAAATCCGTGGTCTGGCGGTATCCATAAACAATGTAGACCCGTCGCAGATGACGACGCAATCTTTGCTGCATCTTTCTATAAATGATAAAACATAAATCTGACTAAAGAGCTATTTAGTCGACCTGTGCTTCTACATGGGGCACCTGTTCCTGTGCAGGACCCAGCTCTGGTGTCAGCTGGATGTAGCCGGGCGGAGGATTTCCTGCTCAGCGGACCATGTCCGAGCAGCTTATTCCTGTGCTGCGTTGGAATAAGTGCCGCGGAGAGTGGTTAACCGATGTGCGAGTCTATTTTAATAGACTCAAACACTAAAGCAAAGAAGATCCTCACTCTGCTAGACGCCATCTTTGCTGCTCTAAACATACTACCTAACCAGATCGTATGCCAAGTCACACCGTCGTCTCTTGCGACAAGCTCTTTGTGGGACAGTGGTACTGTCCTTGTCATGAACAAAACCCTGGCGAAGCCCTCGTGCAGCAGCCATTTTACTATAAAACTTAACCCAGCAGCATCTCCATATAATTCAGCCAGGACTGTATTTATCATTACATTCACCCATTTCATTCTACCATAACGCCAGGTGACAAACGCTTCCAAGCTTTGTCTTACCCCTTTTAGCCAGGGTCCAAATGTCAAGCCATACAGTACAATTGTTCATTTATGAGTAGTAATAATTTTTTCAGTACTTCTTTCCTGATTTAATTGTAGATTAGCATTTTCTATTTGTTTCTCTGGAGGCCATTTTATTTACAAATACAAGGTAAAGGTGGATCTTATGTCAACGATTGCCGTCGGGGAGGAAGATAGCGTTTCATTACTAAGCCGAAGCCAATGGCCAGTTTCCTTCCTTGCTGTTTTATACCTTCCCCAACTCATCCTTATTTGAATTTCATTCTCATAGAAGACATCTTCAGTTGTGGTTTGCCACAAATATGTAAACGTATGAGTGTGTTCCATTATTTCTCTACTGATGATCACATTCGTTTGCCTCTGTTGCTTGGTTATTACAGTAGTAGTTGTCTTCAATGTGTTTTATAGCACTGCCCACCTCGTTGTCCGGGCTGTCATAGTAGTAGCTTTCTGACTAGGATAGCGAAGAGAAAAACTTCCCAACAGTTCGTGCAAGCAAGCTCACCCTTCTTTACAGCAGCATTATCTGCTGAGTACTTGTGATTATCTTGTGAATATCTTGTGAATATCCGTGTGATTATCTTGTGATTATCTTGTGAATATCCTTGTGATTATCTTGTGATTATCTTGTGAATATCCTTGTGATTATCTTGTGATTATCTTGTGAATGTTCTTGTGATTATCTTGTGATTATCTTGTGAATATCCGTGTGATTATCCTTGTGCTTATACTTGTACTTATCATGTACTTATCCTTGTACTCATTCTAGTACTTAGGATTTGCTTTTCCTTGTACGTTTCATGTGCTTATCCCTGTACTTATCCTTGTACTTATCCCTGTACTTATCCCTGTACTTTTCTTTGTACTTATCCCTGTACTTTTCTTTGTACTTATCCTTATGCGTATCCCTGTACTTATCCTTGTACTTATCCTTGTACTTATCCTTCTGCTTATCCATGTACTTATCCGTGTACTTATCCTTGTGCTTATCCCTGTACTTATCCCTGTACTTATCCTTGTACTTATCCCTGTACTTATCCTTGTACTTATTCCTGTACTTATCCTTGTACTTATCCTTGTACTTATCCTTGTACTTATCTCTGTACCTATCCATGTACGTATCCCTGTACTTATCCTTGTACTTATCCTTGTACGTATCCCTGCAATTATCATTGTACTTATCCTTGTGCTTATCCCTGTACTTATCCCTGTACTTATCCTTGTACTTATCCCTGTGCTTATTCCTGTACTTATCCCTGTACTTATCCCTGTACTTATCCTTGTACTTATCCTTGTACTTATCCCTGTACTTATCCCTGTACTTATCCCTGTACTTATCCTTGTACTTATCCTTGTACTTATCCCTGTGCTTATTCCTGTACTTATCCCTGTACTTATCCCTGTACTTATCCCTGTACTTATCCTTGTACTTATCCTTGTACTTATCCCTGTGCTTATTCCTGTACTTATCCCTGTGCTTATCCTTGAGCAAATGCCTGTAACTATATATACTATCAAGGTCATTCCCCATTATCCGCTCCAGTACAATGACCTCCACAGATCGGCTCTGTATGGCATACACCTCTCACAACTCGACCAGGCTCTCTTAGATCAGCAATTTCTCGTTCATGTTGTCCTGCAATGTCGAGGTGAATAGGCCGAGACACACACGCAACCCTCTTTAGTTGACTGATATAAGACACGTGCTAGGTGCCATGGCGTATATCTTTTCCTCTCCGATGTGCGACTGCTTGCTACACACATGGGAAATTATCTCAGTTAATTGCTGACATAGTTCCCAGAAAGTCATGCTGATTTCTTGTTTGAATTGTCAAATATGCTATAAACTATTCAAACGCAAAATACTGAACAAGTATGGAGGGACACAATTTAATTGTCATACAAATTATACATTCAGCTTTAACAACTGCTATTGTTCTTGACTAGGGGAGTAGGAGGGGGAGGCGTGGCGGGGGTAGGGGGGTGGTGGTGAGGAGGTCTGGTTTAGAAAACGCCAAGTGCAGTTTTAATATCTGGATTTTTTCTCTCCCTTTTTGTTTTGATTTTCTGAGATGGTTGAATCACGCTGGCGCACTTTGGCTCAATTGCATGACCCTTGTCTTGGTATCGATTCCTACAAGACAAACGGACTTTCTCTTTTTTGACCGGGGACAAAGACAGCAAAGGCTCTCGTGGAGGAATGTGCCAACCGACTTCGCCTATCAGGGGAACTAAGAATGTGAGGTAGACAAATGGGACTCAGAGCAAAGGAATGAGGGTGGGCTATGAAGGCAAAGATGGTGGGGGTACTGTCAGTCTATTCAGGTCACCCTTTTTTTAAAAAATGTATGTATGTGTGCGCATGTGTATGTGTGAGAGAAAAAGAGAGACAATGAGAGAGAGAGAGAGAGAGAGAGAGAGAGAGAGAGAGAGAGATAGAAAGAAATTCGGCAGTTCTAAAAAGCAAAGAAAAATTTGAATATTGACAATTGGAAGGAAGATAACTCTTGAAGAAGTATGACTCAATCATCTCCCTTTTGTTGTTGGAGCAGAAAAACCGAATATTCCAACGTTGATGCCAAAAACGGAAATCGAAATTATGTCTCCTTTTGTCTTGAGGAATGAGATCTTTATTGGAAGAGAGTTCTTGCATTGGTTTGAAAGATTTTTCTCTGCACTCTCGGGACCTCTCCATTATACTCGTCTTCTGTCCATTCTTTTTAAACGTTGCGAGTGTTTTTATGTAACCGTCTGTGGACTGTTTGCCGTGTGATCCCTTACACAAATACAGACTTGTTGAGAGTGTACCCCATTTCCGGGGGGTGATCTAATTTCAGACATTTTTATCTCCCCGTGTTAGTTAAAGAAAGTAAGAGAATACGGACGGAAGACGAATAATATATCGATTATACATCTCCATTCCTTTGTCAAACTTCTAGAAATATTTCCTGTCAGTCTGTAGCCTGTGTTTCCTCTACCATGTTCAGCGTGTTAGATTTCTTACTCGCGTCTCCGGGATCTTGGCACTCTTGCTGTGAGCATTGATTGCACGCGCAAAGTGCAAGTTTCCTTCGCACAATAGCTTGTAATTCGATTCTCTTCATCTGTCTATTCGGATAAAAGAAAGCCGCAGTCGATGCAGCCATGGACTGCTTCAATCTCAAGTGTGGGTTATTGCTACCAGTATCAATTGACGCCTGATGCGCCTGCTTTTATGAAATATTTGCTCTCATCCAGAGAGAATTAAGGACAATCAGGGATGAGTTGTTGAATAAACATCGTGACTGTTTCAGGGTTCTATGACGGACAATCAGAGATGAGTAGACGAGTAAACATCATGGCTTTGCCATGACTTAGTGGGGGACAATCAGGAATGAGTAGTCGAGTAAACATCATGGCTTTGACATGACTTAGTGGGGGACAATCAGATATGAGTAGTCGAGTAAACATCATGGCTTTGACGTGACTGGGTGAGGGACAATCTAAGATAAGTTGTCGAGTATACATCATGGCTTTGACGTGACTGGGTGAGGGACAATCTAAGATAAGTTGTCGAGTATACATCATGGCTTTGACATGACTTAGTGGGGGACAATCAGGAATGAGTAGTCGAGTAAACATCATGGCTTTGACGTGACTGGGTGAGGGACAATCTAAGATAAGTTGTCGAGTATACATCATGGCTTTGACATGACTTAGTTGGGGACAATCAGGAATGAGTAGTCGAGTAAACATCATGGCTTTGACGTGGCTTACTGGGGGACAATCAGAGAGGCTGAGTAAACAACATGGCTCGTACATAGCTCTACCAAGCTGAAAAACGTTACCTAGGAGCAACAATATTTTATAATGGAGGTTGTTATACACAATAGAGCATTGCTATCTAATTCATAGTTACCACATTCCTACCAGATAATTATTGCCCGTTCTAGGTGACAACAATGACCCACGAATAGAAAGACGTCGACGTGAAGGTGGACATGTAGACATGCACGTAATACAATGTTGCTGCAAGGATCCAGATAACGTGTTGCATGACCTAAGCTTCCCAGTGAGACACGAACTAAACGTGAAGAGGTTTTAATTGTTCCGCTGTCGAAAGGGATAGAAGGTTAACTTCAAGTAGGCGACGGGTAGTACACGCATCATACTGGTGGTTGTTTGAATGGGTGGGGCTGGCAGACTGTCTGGGTGGGATTGGCAGACTGTCTGGGTGGGACTAGCAGAGTGTCTGTTGGGACTAGCAGACTGTCTGGGTGGGACTAGCAGACTGTCTGGGTGGGACTGGCAGATTGTCTGGGTAGGGCTGGCAGACTGTCTGGGTGGGGCTGGCAGACTGTCTGGGTGAGGCTGGCAGACTATCTGGGTGGGGCTGGCAGACTGTCTGGGTGGGGCTGGCAGACTGTCTGGGTGGAGCTGGCAGACTGTCTGGGTGGGGCTGGCAGACTGTCTGGGTGGGGCTGGCAGACTGTCTGAGTGGGGCTGGCAGACTGTCTGGGTGGGGCTTGCAGACTGTCTGGGTGGGGCTGGTAGACTGTCTGGGTTGGGCTGGCAGACTGTCTGGATGGGGCTGGCAGACTGTCTGGGTACGTCGCTCTCGTGACAGCCGACCAGTACGACACTTGATCCCTGATGAGCTCTTTCGCATTTGCCAGGGTCAAACCCAAAGCCTCTGTAATGTCGCTTGTCTACTCTCTCATCGGTCTGCCTCTGCGCCATTTACCACGTTCTATAACCTAGATCAGTGTGATGTGTCATGGGACCAGATTACTTTCATTTCCTATACATAATGTTGTGTACTAGCCCGACCAGATTACTTTCATTTCCTATACATAATGTTGTGTACTAGCCCGACCAGATTACTTTCATTTCCTATACATAATGTTGTGTACTAGCCCGACCAGATTACTTTCATTTCCTATACATAATGTTGTGTACTAGCCCGACCAGATTACTTTCATTTCCTATACATAATGTTGTGTACTAGCCCGACCAGATTACTTTCATTTCCTATACATAATGTTGTGTACTAGCCCGACCAGATTACTTTCATTTCCTATACATAATGTTGTGTACTAGCCCGACCAGATTACTTTCATTTCCTATACATAATGTTGTGTACTAGCCCGACCAGATTACTTTCATTTCCTATACATAATGTTGTGTACTAGCCCGACCAGATTACTTTCATTTCCTATACATAATGTTGTGTACTAGCCCGACCAGATTACTTTCATTTCCTATACATAATGTTGTGTACTAGCCCGACCAGATTACTTTCATTTCCTATACATAATGTTGTGTACTAGCCCGACCAGATTACTTTCATTTCCTATACATAATGTTGTGTACTAGCCCGACCAGATTACTTTCATTTCCTATACATAATGTTGTGTACTAGCCCGACCAGATTACTTTCATTTCCTATACATAATGTTGTGTACTAGCCCGACCAGATTACTTTCATTTCCTATACATAATGTTGTGTACTAGCCCGACCAGATTACTTTCATTTCCTATACATAATGTTGTGTACTAGCCCGACCAGATTACTTTCATTTCCTATACATAATGTTGTGTACTAGCCCGACCAGATTACTTTCATTTCCTATACATAATGTTGTGTACTAGCCCGACCAGATTACTTTCATTTCCTATACATAATGTTGTGTACTAGCCCGACCAGATTACTTTCATTTCCTATACATAATGTTGTGTACTAGCCCGACCAGATTACTTTCATTTCCTATACATAATGTTGTGTACTAGCCCGACCAGATTACTTTCATTTCCTATACATAATGTTGTGTACTAGCCCGACCAGATTACTTTCATTTCCTATACATAATGTTGTGTACTAGCCCGACCAGATTACTTTCATTTCCTATACATAATGTTGTGTACTAGCCCGACCAGATTACTTTCATTTCCTATACATAATGTTGTGTACTAGCCCGACCAGATTACTTTCATTTCCTATACATAATGTTGTGTACTAGCCCGACCAGATTACTTTCATTTCCTATACATAATGTTGTGTACTAGCCCGACCAGATTACTTTCATTTCCTATACATGATGTTGTGTACTAGCCCGACCAGATTACTTTCATTTCCTATACATGATGTTGTGTACTAGCCCGACCAGATTACTTTCATTTCCTATACATGATGTTGTGTACTAGCCCGACCAGATTACTTTCATTTCCTATACATGATGTTGTGTACTAGCCCGACCAGATTACTTTCATTTCCTATACATGATGTTGTGTACTAGCCCGACCAGATTACTTTCATTTCCTATACATGATGTTGTGTACTAGCCCGACCAGATTACTTTCATTTCCTATACATAATGTTGTGTACTAGCCCGACCAGATTACTTTCATTTCCTATACATAATGTTGTGTACTAGCCCGACCAGATTACTTTCATTTCCTATACATAATGTTGTGTACTAGCCCGACCAGATTACTTTCATTTCCTATACATGATGTTGTGTACTAGCCCGACCAGATTACTTTCATTTCCTATACATGATGTTGTGTACTAGCCCGACCAGATTACTTTCATTTCCTATACATGATGTTGTGTACTAGCCCGACCAGATTACTTTCATTTCCTATACATGATGTTGTGTACTAGCCCGACCAGATTACTTTCATTTCCTATACATGATGTTGTGTACTAGCCCGACCAGATTACTTTCATTTCCTATACATGATGTTGTGTACTAGCCCGACCAGATTACTTTCATTTCCTATACATGATGTTGTGTACTAGCCCGACCAGATTACTTTCATTTCCTATACATGATGTTGTGTACTAGCCCGACCAGATTACTTTCATTTCCTATACATGATGTTGTGTACTAGCCCGACCAGATTACTTTCATTTCCTATACATGATGTTGTGTACTAGCCCGACCAGATTACTTTCATTTCCTATACATGATGTTGTGTACTAGCCCGACCAGATTACTTTCATTTCCTATACATGATGTTGTGTACTAGCCCGACCAGATTACTTTCATTTCCTATACATGATGTTGTGTACTAGCCCGACCAGATTACTTTCATTTCCTATACATGATGTTGTGTACTAGCCCGACCAGATTACTTTCATTTCCTATACATGATGTTGTGTACTAGCCCGACCAGATTACTTTCATTTCCTATACATGATGTTGTGTACTAGCCCGACCAGATTACTTTCATTTCCTATACATGATGTTGTGTACTAGCCCGACCAGATTACTTTCATTTCCTATACATGATGTTGTGTACTAGCCCGACCAGATTACTTTCATTTCCTATACATGATGTTGTGTACTAGCCCGACCAGATTACTTTCATTTCCTATACATGATGTTGTGTACTAGCCCGACCAGATTACTTTCATTTCCTATACATGATGTTGTGTACTAGCCCGACCAGAT
>JAVGWX010000017.1:49929047-50056547 GCA_036924085.1 Ariolimax columbianus
ATTGGCAAGTAATTGACTCAGACTTCGAAAAGACAACGATGCAAGCTCGAGTCTGAGAAAGTGAAATATTTCTAAGCATTAGACGCAGTGCGCACTGTATGTCGCTAGATCTGGTGATGACTGACAGTTGAGATAATGCAATATGATAGCGGATGTTTATGAACCAGCTGTTTATATAAGACCAGCTGTTTATAACAGAACAGCTGTATATATGTGACCAGCTGTTTATAAGGGGCATGCTGTTTATAAGAGACCAGTTGTTTATAAGAGACCAACTGTTTATAAGAGACCAGCTGTGTATAAGAGACCAACTGTTTATAAGAGATCAGTTGTTTATAAGAGACCAACTGTTTATAAGAGACCAGCTGTGTATAAGAGACCAACTGTTTATAAGTGACCAGCTGTTTATAAGAGACCAACTGTTTATAAGAGACCAGCTGTGTATAAGAGACCAACTGTTTATAAGTGACCAGCTGTTTATAAGAGACCAACTGTTTATAAGAGACCAGCTGTGTATAAGAGACCAACTGTTTATAAGTGATTAGCTGTTTATAAGAGACCAACTGTTTATACGAGACTAGCTGTTTAAAAGAGAACTGTTTATAAGATACCAGCTGTTTATAAGGGGCATGCTGTTTGTAAGAGACCAGCTGTTTAAACGAGACAAGTTGTTAACGTCTGAGATTAGATACAAACTGCTTAAAATTTATGAAAGACTAACTGTTTATAATAGAACAACTGTTTATGAAAGACTAACTGTTTATAATAGAACAACTGTTTATGAAAGACTAACTGTTTATAATAGAACAACTGTTTATGAAAGACTAACTGTTTATAATAGAACAACTGTTTATGAAAGACTAACTGTTTATAATAGAACAACTGTTTATGAAAGACTAACTGTTTATAATAGAACAACTGTTTATGAAAGACTAACTGTTTATAATAGAACAACTGTTTATGAAAGACTAACTGTTTATAATAGAACAACTGTTTATGAAAGACTAAGTGTTTATAATAGAACAACTGTTTATGAAAGACCATCTGTTAAGTTGAACCCGGCTCCCCAAGTCGCACCGAACTCAAACCCTTCTCTGTACCAACTTCTTGGCAGTGTTACGTCCAGGGTTCAGGCCCAGAAGTCTAATTTATTGTGTGGTCCACGGGCAATTATATAGCATAAAAGACTTTGTCAGGGATTAAAAGAACCGTTTCTTGTCAAGAGGAGATTCCTAGTTTTTAGTCGACCTGTACTTCTACAGTGCCAGACGCTCCTGTGCAGGTCACAGCTCTTAAATGAGCTGGATGTAGCTGAGAGAAATGATTCCCTGCTTAGCGAAGTAGGCTCGAGCAGCTTAATACTCCGCTGTGTTGCGGCAAGTGTTTGCACAGGGTGGTTAACCGATTTTCGAGTCCATCTTTTTAATAGACTTAAACACTGGAGCAAAGTAGACCCGCACGCAGCCTGTTAGGCGGCATCCATGTTGCTCTTAACGAACCTCCTAACCGTGGCCTGTGTTATGCCATGTCACACAGTTAGTCGCCTCTTACGACATGCTTTTTGTGAGACAGTGGTGCTATTCTTGTCCTCGCCATACACAAAGACACTCGAGAGATTACATCTGTGAAACTTAAAACAATGCGTGTAGATGTGTATAGTGGACAAATAGATAAGGGCATGTTTGTTAGGTGATGTGCTGGACTTTCTAATAGATAAGAGGCATGTTTGTTGGGTGAAGTGCAGCACTTTCTAATAGATAAGGGCATGTTTGTTGGGTGATGTGCTGCACTCTCTAATAGATAAGAGGCATGGTTGTTTGGTGATGTGCTGGACTTTCTAATAGATAAGAGGCATGTTTGTTGGGTGAAGTGCAGCACTTTCTAATAGATAAGAGGCATGTTTGATGGGTAAAGTGCAGTATTTTCTAATAGACAAAAAGCACTACAAAGATTTTATCAGTGGACTCAGAAGTTGCTCCTGAACAACAACGAAAAGAAACCAACAAGATGCACAATCGTTACACTTTCAAAAAAGGCAAACAGAATCAAACTAAACGGACATGAACTACCAGAAGAAAAGAACCCTGTATTTCTGGACAAAACAGCAGACTGACATGGACAAATCAAATGCAAAAATCTCAACAAAAGGCTAAATAGCAAATGACTAATGAAACAATTCACGGTAATTACATGGAGTGCAGGTCAAGAAAAACTGAACATGAAATGTTAGACCAGCTTTAGGATATGGTATGCCAGCCTGGGCGACAGCTTAACAAATCCAACTTAAAAAAAACAGTCAAAATTAAAACTGGAAAAATGAATTATTACACGCGCTATGAAATCAACACCAATAAAAGAAATGAAGTAAATAACAAAGCTACAACCCATGACTGACAGATGAGATTACAACCGGCAGAAATAATCAAACAACTCTCAAATCATCCAATGAATAAAAGACTGGAATGAAATGGCCAAAGCAGACTTCACAGGAGTGGCTTTGCACAAAATGCAAAAGCATTAGCCTCACTATATGCCAGACCATGCACAGATAAAGGCGGAGCCACTAAGGCAAGCAGGACATTTCCGCAATGGAAGAAAACATAATTCCTGTACCTGAAAGACAATATACCAGAATTTATGAAAAAAGACACACAAACACAACTAGAGAGAAAACATATAGCATTAAAATATACTCAAGCGCTATGCTCAGCCACGGAATGGACCTGCATATACACGGATGAATCAGCAATGAAATCCATAACATTTGGAGGAGGAGGCGTTTATATAAAAATTAAATAATGGACAGAAAATCCATTTCCCATTGGTCACTGAGCAATTCTCAAACTTCCTTAGAGCTGAGGTTGATCACTAAAATAGCTACAATAGCCATCGTGGAAAAACAAGAACCGTATTAAGGACAAGATAGTGACTCTTACAGATTCATTATCTGTCCTAATGGCTCAAAAGAAACATAAAAACAGGGAACTGGACAGCCAGTCCGAGGCCCTCGTGAATACCAGCTGTAATTTCAAGACAATGAAAAAAGAGTAGATTCCTACACGCTGTAAAACACACAGAAATGAAGAGACAGAAGGATATGCCAAAGAGGGTGGAAGCAAACCTCAAACTGAAGACATAGCTTCATGTGAAGAGATAGAGACAATTATAAAAATAAACTTCAAAGATAAAATAGTACAGATAACATCCAAAAGCTGATTTCGCAAACTACTCTTTAACAAGAAGAGATCAAGTGACAATATCAGGTGACAATATCAAGTGACAATAGCACGTGACAATATCAGGAGACAATATCAAGTGACAGTATCAAGTGACAATATCAAGTGACAATATCAGGTGACAAAAGCAAATGACAATATCAAGTGATACTATCAAGTGACAATATCAAGTGACAATACCACGTGACAATATCAAGTGATAATATCAAGTGACAATATAAAGTGACAATATCAGGTGACAATATCAAGCGACAATATCATGTGACAATATCAAGTGACAATATCAGGTGACAATATCAAGTGACAATATAAAGTTACAATATCAGGTGACAATATCATGAGACAATATCAGGTGACAATAGCAGGTGACAATATCAAGTGACAATATCAGGTGACAATATCAAGTGACAATATTCAGAATGAGAACAGGCCACAGTAGACTGACAAATCATCTGTTTAACAAATTTAAAATAGGACACACGGAAATATGCTCATTTAGGGAGAATAAACACGCGATGGAACACGTTTTGCAGGTCTACCGACTTCAGGAGAGGAACACAGTGACAACATGGCAATAACCAACCTTTTTGCGAGATAAACTGTACGGCGATGAAAGAAGCGTGCAAAAGACCGCCAGGTTCATGACGGAGATGTTGAAGGAGATTTGACGAAGAAACGAAGAAACTTCAACAAAATAAATTCTGTAAAATACTAACAAGAAAGGAACGTATGATAGAACACGCGTTTATTTAATGAGAATGTGGTCATTGTGTAAGTACGGCACGCCATACTGATTGTCGGAGTTGGTATAGAAGCAAGCTCATACTAATATATTGAAGCAGTTTGACTTCTGGAAAACATCAACGAGATTTTTGTAAAGCACACTTATCCATGCAGTTACACACACATAATATCAAGATGCAATTCTAGTGCCTCAAATATTGTCATGTAAGTTTTCATTTAAGCACCATATTTGTGTAACGTGTAGATACAAAGACACTATAAATAACTGGGACATTATAATCAACTGGGACATTATAAACAACTGGGACATTACAATCAACTGGGACATTATAAACAACAATTATTGAAAACCCATTCATCTTCATAATGTAGCATATCCTTTATGGAACGTCGCTCCTATTACATCCTGTTTGAAAGAAACTTTATTCCTTTCCAAAACTCCAGCCTCCACCACAGTCATACCCAGGCATTCCCTGATATCTTGGCGCCATCATCATCTCGGTCTACCCCTACTTTTTTTGCCCGGCACTATACCGTCCATCACTGTTCTCTCAAGACCGTTGAATCTTTTGTAACCAAAGTATTTCAATTTTCTGGCGAAAATAGAATTGATAAACCAATTCTTTTCTATGTTCAACTCTTGCCGAATGTCTATATTTGCCAATTGCTCGTCTATGGTATATCTGAGGATCTTTCTGTAACATTTTCACTCGAATGACTGGTTTTGTTTTGTTTTTTTCTAGAAGTTTTAGTAATCGTTCATAATTCGCAGCCTTAGGCTGCCACAGGAGAAACACAGGCTCTCAAGACTTTCTCTACTGTCGTTTTGTTGGTGCTCTGCCATAATTTCTGCAGGCTTTTTAGCCTCTGCGTTGTCATGGATAGTCTTCTTCTGATTTCTCTGGAGCAGTCGCCATTTGAATCACTTCTGGAGCCCTAAAAAAGTGAAATGAAGGGAAAGCCATAAAGAGAAAGAGCAGATGCATCTATTGTGTCATAGTGGCAGTTCTGCAGTCACATGTACCGATAGATTGTGCACGTACAGCGAACAAAAACATGGCATCATTACTGTGTTTCATGACTGTGACATCCACATCTGCCAACAATCCAATTAAAAGTTGTCAATACATGCTGAGGTCAAATGTGTCGGATCGAAAGATGCAACTAACGCAGCCAATCTGTGAACTATGACACAACGCATTCCGTTCACCAGACAACATCCTGTTACTTGCAAAGTGCTTTTCAAGGCTTCGTAGCTGGAGTTTAATAACAGTCAAGGTTTGGTAGCTGGAGTTTGAGAACGGTCAGGGCTTGGTAGCGGGAGATTGAGAACGGTCAGGGCTTGGCAGCTGGAGTTTGAGAACGGTAAGGGCTTGGTAGAGAAGGATTGAGAACGTTCAGAGCTTGGTAGCGGGAGATTGAGAACGTTCAGAGCTTGGTAGCGGGAGATTGAGAACGTTCAGAGCTTGGTAGCGGGAGATTGAGAACGTTCAACGAAGAGGGTATTGTCAATTGAAAGCGAAGGTCGCGACAGCATCAACTTGTATTCCGGAATGAGTCTTCATATGGCTATAGATACCATATCCTGGCACGGCAGCCGTTGCTAGACGGAGGACACTCATGTGATGAGTTAGTTGAGGAAACATTTTGCGTTATATTTGTTTTTCAGAACGCACAATTTCTCTAAGCCTCTGCGATGTAATTATGCAATCCGATGTCAGCATCTTGCGCGATGCAAATGGACTCAGGTGGCGCAGTTCTGTGCCAGAAACTCCCATGAGCAGATATCAATGTTGACGCTTTCAAGAGACACTTTCATGGAGTTTCGATAGCATTTCTTCTGTCCTCCTGCTGAGCGACTGTCTCTTCTGAGCGACTGTCTCTTCTGAGCTTATGGTTTACCAGCTTCTTGGAAATGCGATCATCGGCAATGCAAGAAACATGTGCCGTCCATCTTAGCCGGCCTTTTTGTTGAAATGTGTTCATCGGGCGCGAACATGTGCCGTCCATCTTATCCGGCCTTTTTGTTGAAATGTGTTCATCGGGCGCGAACATGTGCCGTCCATCTTATCCGGCCTTTTTGTTGAAATGTGTTCATCGGGCGCGAACATGTGCCGTCCATCTTATCCGGCCTTTTTGCATGTACAACATCTTAGTCTTGCTAAGAATTTCAAAGTGGCAATTGATCTAATCTTGGGCAGCCTACGCATACATCTCATATGATAAACAATCCATGAGTTATCTGTAGGACATGATTGATATACAATCCATGAGTTATATGTAGGACATGATTGATATACAATCCATGAGTTATCTGTAAGACGTGCTTGATATACAATCCATGAGTTATCTGTAAGACATGCTTGATATTAAATCCATGAGTTATCTGTAGGACATACTTGATATACAATCCATGAGTTATCTGTAGGACATACATATACATATACAATCATATATATATATACATATACAATCCATGATTTAGCTGTCTTGCGTGTCTGCCATACAATCCATGATTTAGCTGTCTTGTGTGTCTGCCATACAATCCATGATTTAGCTGTCTTGTGTGTCTCCTTTACAATCCATGATTTAGCTGTCTTGCGTGTCTGCCATACAATCTATGATTTAGATGTCAGACTTGCCTGCTATACACTCCAATTAAAAACAAACTAAAGTACTAATCTTTTTTTTAATATCATTGTGCAGCGTTTCTCAAACTGGTTACCCTTATTGAACCCATGAATTAATATTCATGTCTCAGAGAACCCCTTTCAAATACAATATTGTAAGCCTTATTAGTATCTTTCTTTCTCTTTCATAAACTGTAAGTCGTAAAGAAAACAACACGTATGTTATCTGATATCTGGTTTAAACAAAAAACACTTATCAAGTTTATTGACATCACCAACCCCACCGCCTCTCACCACCCCCCCCCCCACTCCGCCTCACCCCACCCACTCACCAAAATAATTGCTAATAAAAAATGTTCATACATGTTCAAGAAACAACGAATTAACCCTTTAACTGTAAACATACATTCGATAAAAATAAATAACCTATGCGGTGTACCATACATATACAGACAGAAAACAGACAATAATTACTTCAATAGCAGATTCGATTGACTGTGTTGAAAAAGGAAGGTAATAAATCAATATTAAACACCACATAAACAAATACATGCTTATGCATCATGAAAATGTTATTTTTAGGTCATTTTTGATCATAAAATGATCTTTTCTAATATGAAACCAGTGCTTGTGTTTTGCTACACCAGGATCGATTATACTTCTAAATATTAAAACAGGTAGAAGACTCGATTATATTGCCAAAGAATTTTTATAGAATATGTCGCACCTGTATAGTAAAAGTGCGAATATAAAATTCAAATCATGAAACATGTTCTTTGCAGAACGTCACTCCCATCGACTGTAATGGGTTTGTTGGCCATTTTTCAGTCTAGTTTGTCGCTGCTTTCTGAAAATATTTAATTAAAATATTACATTAAATACAAACAGAACTTTAAAAATACATTTAGATAAGATTCGTTATAATTGCTCACTATATTGTAGGGGAATCCATAGCGATTTCTCGTGTAACCTGGGGTTACTGGGATCCCTGGCTGAGTACGCTGGGATAGTGTGTGACGTGTGTGTGCTAACGTTATGAGAAAAGGTTGGGCATGTGTATGGAACAGATATGAGCTTCTATTATATTAAAGTGTCTTCTATAAAACAGAAACAGTGTCCCTTAACAATTACACCTTTGTCAAAATCAAGCAAAAACATGAAAGGACTCATGATGGTAGTGTCCAAGTCACCAGTACCGATATTCTGATGGGAGTTTGTGCGCGTACACAAACACAAGAAGGCAAGTGATAAGGTGTACTGTACACCTCGCGATGGACATTCTAGGGATCAGGTGTACTGTACACTTCGCGATGGGCAATCTAGTGATTAGGTGTACTGTACACGTCGCGGTGGACATTCTAGTGATCAGGTGTACTGTACACGTCGCGGTGGATATTCTAGTGATCAGGTGTACTGTACACGTCGTGGTGGACATTCTAGTGATCAGGCGAACTATACACCTCGCGATGGGCATTCTAGTGATCAGGTGTACTGTACACATCGCGGTGGACAATTCTAGTGATCACGTGTACTGTACACGTCGCGGTGGACATTCTAGTGATCAAGTGTACTGTACACCTCGCGATAGCCATTCTAGTGATCAGGTGTACTGTACACGTCGCGGTGGACATTCTAGTGATCACGTGTACTGTATACGTCACGGTGGACATTCTAGTGATCAGGTGTACTGTACACCTCGCCATGGGCATTCTAGTGATCAGGTGTTCTGTACACGTTGCGGTGACATTCTAGTGATCACGTGTACTGTACACGTCGCGGTGGACATTCTAGTGATCACGTGTACTGTACACGTCGCGGTGGACATTCTAGTGATCAGGTTTACTGTACACCTCGCGATGGAAATTCTAGTGATCAGCTGTACTGTACACCTCGCGATTGACATTCTAGTGATCAGGTGTACTGTACACGTCTTGATAGAAATTCTAATGATCAGGTGTATTGTACACCTCTCGGTGGACATTCTAGTGATTATGTGTACTGCACACTTCGCCATGGACATTCTAGTGATCAGGTGTACTGTACACCTCGCGATGGGCATTCTAGCGATCAGGTATACTGTACACATCGTGATAGACATTCTGTTAAATACTTTCTTGTTTAAAGTGTAACGGGTGCCGAGCTGGGAGAAGTCTCTGACCATGCTGTCTGATCTCTGCTTGTTTATCGAGTTGATATTCAGAGCGAAGATGAAGGCTTGCATGGGGGTCGCTGATAGCAGCGGAGGCTCTCTAAAGAGGCACCCGTTTTGTTTGGATTTGGCTGGCGTCCATTCCACCAGCCGGCTAGAGTGACCCACAGGCCACTTCAGCTTGTACGGACCAGTAGATGGGAGATTAAATTTAATCTTTAGATCGGCTGCAGGTACGGATATGTTAGTGAATAGATGATTTCTGTAGCTGGAACTCTCTTCAGTCACGTGTGCATCCGTGTTGCAATGACTAGACTTCCGGACAGTGTTTCTTTGTCTTATCTGCGCACCAGGAAACTTGTAAATACGTTTGATAAAAACATCAAGCAGTCTGGGAAATCAATGATTTGGGAGATATCCCAGATGATTTCCTGTATAATGTCACGGCCATCTAGCGGGGAAGAGATTCCTCTTTCTTATCGGTGTAGAGCTCAGTTTGTTTTGCACTATAAAATATCATCTCTATTTGTCATGTCCAAAAACATCCTAGCATTCTCGGTCCATCCCCCAAGAATCCTGAAGAAAATCATCTTTATCTCTTCGTGCAAGATGTCATCACGGAATCGTTTGTATACAAACATTTCTGTATCACTCTCCACACAAAGAATATCATCAATATTTATCAGTGTAGAATATCATCTTTATTACTTATCTTTATTACTTAATGATGTGTATTCTGTGTATCTCTAAATGTTGAATATAATTATATTTCTGCCTAAAATATGTTCTGTAACTTTCAGTTTATTAACTTTATCTATGTTTAGAATATCAACTAGCTTTTGCAAAAATAATTTCATCTTTATTTCGAGGTTAAAACGATTGTTTCAATCTCACGGTGTACAAAATGTAATGCTCTCTACATTTTAGTGTAGAAAATGTCAGTCTGGAATATTGTATAAATCTTATAGTGCAGAATATCATTTACATTTATCAGTATAGCGATTCATGTCTACCTCTACATATAAAATATCATATCCACATCTACACACACACACACACACACATATATATATATGTATATATATAAATATATATATATATATATATATAAATATATATATATATATATATATATATATATATATATATATATATATATATATAAATACATACACACACACGTACCGGGGCAAATCAGTAAATACAAACGTATGTAACAAACGGCTATTTTTTTAAAAACTAAATGAGATACGAACAAGGAAACCAGTTATTATTGTACTTGCCTAGTGCCTTATTTCTCAATAAATATGCCATCTACATTAAGGCAGATCACATCGCTTTATTAGTCAATGAAAACCTGGAGTATAGAGGTATGTGGTCTTAGGGGTCTTAAAGGTCTTAGAGGCCTTAGAAGTCTTAGAGGTCTTTTGTCTTAGTCACATTTACACGTCACGCTCAACATCTTAATTTTTCGCTGAACATCTTCCATGTAACGACACCCTGATCTCGCCATCCTAACACACATTCCTGCTTAACCTCACGTTACGACACCCTGATTTCGCCATTCCAACACAATTTCTTCTTAACCTCACGTTACGACACCCTAATCTCGCCATTCTATCACACATTTTTGCTTAACCTCACGTTACGACAACCTAATCTCGCCATCCTAACACACATTTCTGCTTACCCCTCTGTTAGGACACCTGGAGAAAGCCTTGTCACACACATCCTTGTATATATTATGTAGTTGTCCCTGTATTTCCTTCTCCTATCGTAGCATAATCTACTCGAATGAACAACAATTGCGTACATAATACTTGTGGAGAATCGCATGTCCGAATGGTTTGGGTGCTCTCCTGCTGACAAGGAGGGCAGCGGATCTATTCACCGGTGAGGCATCATATGCTGTTTTTCGGTTGTGAGTTAAACAACCAATCACAGCTAGCACACGACATGGCGACAGCAGTGGCGAAGCGGCCTGTAGTCCTCAGCCTAAAAAACACCCTTGACAACCCAATCAATGGGAATGAAGTCAAAAAGCTATGACCACCATTCACTTCTGCTACATTGTAATTAAAGACCCAGTAGTCTCGTGGTAAGGTGATAGCCTCGGGTGGTGGATGTCGCCTGTTCAAATCACTATGGAAACCGGGCTTTTTTCACGTGGATTAGAAGAATTGCTCCTGATCTTTGAGTAGTGAGATCGGACATCCGCGTTCACTGTCGCGCACGTTAAAAATACCTTGGTAGTAGGAAATCTGAAAGAGGAAACTTAACGGCCGCTGCTCGAACAAAATGAAATACTCAAATTATTCTAGGGATACTCGCCCCACAGGGAATATGTCACAAACATGGGTCTCTGTGGCTATACCATTACGTCTTGTTATGTGGTTAGCGGAGCGGCATAGATGGCGCCTGACAGGTTGCGGGTCAGTCCTGCTTTAAATTACGCTTCCTACCACACCGATCCCAGAATTATGCGATCGTATATTCTAGAGACTTGTAACAGACACTGGGATTTTCGTTCTGTTTTATGTGATATTGATTATTTGTGTTCATTGTGTGTGTTTACATAAATGGGGTTAATTAGATATTTTTTTTCAAGTCACCAGCGAATTTTCGCCTGCAAAAAAATGTAAAACTAAGGATGTCACATCTCCGCACAACGTCAAATGACACAAGAGAGATATATAGTAATTAAAGTATCCAGCTATCAGTGATTACTAACCGACATTTGAATTGTTCCTTCTCGTTTCTGCTTGTAAAGATGTGCTGCCTCTCAAGTAAGCATTTTCTATGTGGATGAAGTGGCACTTTGAGAATTCTAGGGACTGTGGTTTAAATCTCAGACGTGATATATCTGACGGTCATATGGTATTATAGATGTTTCTAAATGTTACTGTTGGACATGTTTCTCTAGAAGGATATGTCACGTGTCCAGACTTACTATTTTGCTTTGTTATCTTTCCCTCGCTCCCGTTCTTGTAGCCTACCTCCCAGTTAAGTCAAGATGGAACACGATTGGTCTGATGAATCGTTATTTTTTATTGTTGAGTGAGGAAAGTGGCTTCTCGTTTCAAATCAGGGTCAGTGATAATTATCTCCCTTTGAACGATATCGCGAACAGTAAAGCGGTAGGTGGTCGGCCCTGGAACATGCTTGTCTCCAGGCGTCTTCCTTAATAATGCCTTCTACTGTTTCCGATGCCAGACATGGCCTACAGGACAGAAACAACTCATCATCGTCCACTGTGTTGTAGTGGTGAGACTTATCTCTGCCCCGGGCGTTCCTCATCCTGACCCTTGACGTGGGAGATAAGCGTGGACCGGGCTAAGATTGTATCAACCATCCTTTGTCTACATGATTAATTCCCGACATGAACAAAATCTGACCATCATTTGTAGGACGTAGATATACTGCCATCACCCAAACATTGATCACCCAAACATTGTAGAATTATCAAGTCCCGGCTTAATGGCAAAAACCTGGTACTGACGTAGTAGATTCTGTGTAGAAATTAGTGTCAGCTACATCTCAAGTCGCCAGATCTAATGCAGCTTTCCTTAACTGGGGTTTAACAGAACCCTAGGGTTTTCCGAGAAATAGTGAGGAATAATCATACGTTGGTGTGTTTTTTAGTCATTTTTGTGTTTAATTTTATTTTTGCAATGTTACTATTATTCTTTGTCACATTGTTGAACAATTCTTGGGTACTACAATAAAGTCTTCAACCTTTTTCATTATGTAGAAGTGTAATTGTATCCGAACTAAGAATCTGATTACCAAAAGACAAACACAAGATTCACATTAGAAAAGTACATGTTTTCTAAATTTGCTTAAAAAATAACATGCCCTTGACACATACATTTGTTCATATTACTTTTCACCTTGATTTTATCTTTACAGCATGGTCAATAAATGGTCCATTTATTCTAGTACTTATTATCTTGTTTTCGTTCTGTTTATACATGTTTTATGTGTTATTGGTTATTTGTGTTTATTGTGTGTGTTTACAGAATTGAGGTTAATTAGATATTTCTTGGACAGGGAGCTTGATTTATTTTATTTTAGGTTTGTCAATAGACTTGGTTTTGTCAATAGACTTAGTTTTGTCAATAGACTTGGTTTTGTCAATAGACTTGGTTTTGTTAATAGACTTGACTTGGCTTTGTCAATAGACTTGGTTTTGTCAATAGACGGCTTTGTCAATAGACTTGGCTTTGTCAATAGACTTGGTTTTGTCAATAGACTTGGCTTTGTCAATAGACTTGGTTTTGTCAATAGACTTGGTTTTGTCAATAGACTTGGCTTTGTCAACAGACTTGGCTTTGTCAATAGACTTAGCTTTGTCAATAGACTTAGTTTTGTCAATAGACTTGGCTTTGTCAATAGACTTGGTTTTGTCAATAGACTTGTTGGGAGAAGCGTCATATTTGTTTGCTTGAAGTAGCTGTCAGACAGAAATAAATGATGTTTACCTTACAAACACGAAGTTTGTAAAAGACAAAGGAAGATACTAATAAAAGCATATCATAATGTATGAAAAGGCCTTCTCTGAGACATGAATAATAATTCTGCAAGGGCAACACGATTGATTAACCCTTGTCTAATGTCACCCATTTCCTTCCTTGCTGGTCTCTCTTACACAGTTTTAACAATCAGACACGTAATTACTGTAGATTTTTGTGTCCAGAACACGGACCCGGCCATTTTGTCAAATTTATTTGTCCAAACTCACGATTTTGGTAGCTTCTCCGTCTTTATTTGACACAACTCACGATTTTGGTAGCTTCTCCGTCTTTATTTGATAAAACTCACGACTTTGATCATTTTGTCAACTTTATTTGACCACAATTACGACTTTGGTAATTTTACCATATGACTTCACTCCCTCAAAACCACAAAACCGTACATTTGAGTACCGGGTACGTCACTTCATAAAATTCACAATACAAGCTTCTGTTGATTTCACAGCCTCAAAATCACAACACGTCCATAAGTTGACTGAATTCTTTAAACTCGCAACACGTCATAAGTTGACTGAATTCTTTAAACTCGCGACACGTCATAAGTTGACTGAATTCCTGAATCTCACAATACGTCCATAATTTATGCACTTTCCTAATACTGAAAACACCTACTAGTGTTGATTTCTAAATGCATGTAGTTGAATTGAATTCACTTCGTCATAGACAAATATGCGATTGTGTTGATTGTATTTCCTCATACTCAAAACACGTACTTGCATCGATTTCACTTAACTAAACTGACATACGGCTTATTTAGTTGACATCACTGTGGCTACTTTTAGTCTACTGTTGACCTCACTCTGCCACTACATTCGCTGTATTGTTGAGTTTACACTGGTGTTCGTCCATCGTTTCCGAAGAGGACCACATTGTCATCTGTCTCTCCTGGTGTGAGTTGGTAGGTGGCTGTTCAAACCAATCCGAGCCCGAAAGCGTCTGCCACACTAAGAGCAAAGAAACACTATCAGACCGCCAGTCTCTTTCTTTCTCGTCGATCGTCTCCATGAGGCTTCCTTGATTCTTGTCTGCTCCACATGTGTCGTTCCAGAAGAGAGGATACTACGCCAGCCAGAAGGATCGGCGGCAGTGTTTTCCTAATCATCAAGGTCAATGTATGACTTTATTGCTGATTTCAGGTCTATTGATGACTTCATAACATGCATGACTTCATTGCTAATTTCAGGTCTATTGATGACTTCATAACATGCATGACTTCATTGCTGATTTCAGGTCTATTGATGACTTCATAACATGTATGACTTCATTGTTGATTTCAGGTCTATTGATGACTCCATAACATGCATGACTTCATTGCTGATTTCAGGTCTATTGATGACTTCATAACATGCATGACTGCATTGCTGATTTCAGGTCTATTGATGACTTCATTACATGCATGACTTCATTTGCTGATTTCAGGTCTATTGATGACTTCATAACATGTATGACTTCATTGCTGATTTCAGGTCTATTGATGACTTCATAACATGCATGACTTCACTGCGTAAAACAGATGACAATGATCGCGACTGCTCGATAAATTCAACATCTTCGCTTTCTATCTTCCCCTGATGAACTGTAGGCTTCACTCTCGAAGTGTGGTCCGCAACCACCCAACATGTGATCCACCTTCGTCTAATAGGTTGTCCACGCCAGCTCAAAATGTTGTCCGACATCGTCATGTGGGTGGGCCTCGGCCGTCCAAAATGTTGTCCGACATTGTCCCGTGGGTGGGCCTCGGCCGTCCAAAATGTTGTCCGACATTGTCCCGTAGGTGGTCGGCGGCAGACCAACACATTTATAAAAATAAAGGTTGTTGTTATGGAAGATGTAACAGTTTGTCATACAATAACTACCAATGTTACATTTTGTAAAGCCATTTTATGTCTGTTGTTGTTGTTGTGGTTGCTGTTGTTATTGTTGCTGTAGTTGTTGTTGCTGTTGTTGTTGAATGTTCCCTATGAGTACGATTACGTTATTGTGCGCAATGAAAAGGACGTTAGGTTGTAATCGATTTCCTGACATCCCGAGGGTGCTTGTTAAGGTGGAACGGGGTCATCCAGGAGCTGTGTTATACTGTGCTACATCTGCATGTCGCTCACTACTACGGAGATCACGTTATCCAACACCTCGTTGGCCAGACTGCCATGAACCAATCTGTTTCCGGCGAGAACTGCATGGAAAGGAGGTCTGGATATGTCGTTGCCGGTTGGAAGTCCTCACAAAGTGGTCTGTTAGTTTCTTCTTCTTCTTCTTCGTTCGTTCTCAATCTCCCGCTACCAAACCCTGAAACGGCTTAAGTAGCAGAATGTAGTCCAGAGAACGGAATGCGTTGTGTCGTAGTTTACAGCTTGACTGCGATATTTGCACCTTTCGGTCCAACACATTCGACTTCAGCAAGCATATTGTTAGTACCGGGTTAGCATTCCCTCTTCGATCCCTTCTCCTTAGCCAGTCTGCCCTGCTGCAGCCTGTTATCCAGGATCACCTCGTGGAGGTGTAGAAGGATCTTGGCAGCTCTGGTTCGCTGCCCCTGACGCTAGCAGTCAGCTATGGGTCGCTGGCCCTGACGCTAGCAGTCAGCTATGGGTCGCTGGCCCTGATGCTAGCAGTCAGCTATGGGTCGCTGGCCCTGATGCTAGCAGTCAGCTATGGGTCGCTGACCACTGCAGCTCATGCGCTGCTCAGCGTCTTGATCCCGTCTGTTAGTTTGATCATTGTCAGAGTAGACCTGAACTCACAGCAGCGACAGGTACTCATTTTTGCTAATAAATAAACTAGTTGGTCTAACAACGGTGTCACAATCCCCATACTGTGGATGTAAGAGACAAGCGCTCTAATCACCATGACAAATAGGTGAGTAACTGCAGCCATACTTAACACCAAAAGTAACTGATGAACCAGCAATTTTTCAGATGTTAATGGCCCTAGGAATCTTTGGCTCTGTAGATGCCTAAGGAGGTTGTGTTGTAGCAGAAACTGGTGTCATGTCTAAAGAGGTTGTGTTGTAGCAGAAACTGGTGTCAACGGGTGAACATTTAGATACCCCAATGGAAAAGGTTTTAGCTAAGGAACTAATAAAAGAGTTCCTACTTGAGAATCGCCTGCCAAATAGCGTTTGTTCAATCGTGATGTATTCTGTTTTATATATATATATATATCCACCTGCCTCGCGGTCGCCCCTCCCCTCCCCTGTAGCCAGATCTACTAGAATCGTAAGCCATCAGTGAACATAGATGAGGGTAAATTCTCGTGAGATGACCAAACTAACGAATGTTGTGCCTGGAAATATACTCTCCACAAGAAGTAGTGTCGGCCAAACTTCGAATGTCGTTATTCCGTATTCTGTCTTTCCTGGTAACACCGATAACCTTCCTCAGAACACTTTATTTCACCCGTCAAAATCTTGCTCTCACGCCCTATAGTCAGAGACCATTTTTAGCAGTAGTCGGCATAAACATATCATCTTGTGCTTTGTTGCTAAACTAATGCTCAGGTGCTAAGAATGTGAATTCTTCTTTTTTCTTCTTCTTTTGTTCTACTGCTAACAAGTTATGCGGCGACGCAGGCAGGCGGGATGTGTAGATCTCTTGTTTGGGCCCGGTGAGAAGTTTGTGTGGTCGTCAAGTGGAACCTCCCGAGTGTTTTAGACACACCTTCTAACCATCCGCGACGAGGGCGGCCTCTTGCACGAGGACCCGATACTTGCATGTGATAGGCTCTTGCTGCTGGTTGGTCATAACGTATCGAACCAAGTGGCCAAACCACTTGATCTGGTGGACTTCAAATGTAGGCATTTACTGTGTTCGTTCCTAACATCTGCCTCAACGTGGTGTTTCGGATACAGTCTCGGACGGACTTGCCAACTGCACATCGCACACAGCTCATCTCACATCTCTGAATTCTAATCGTGTGACGTTCCAATAAGGACCCAGATTGACACTGGTAACACAAAGTGGGAATGACAAGCGTGTTGATGAACCTGCTCTTTGTTGAAAGTTGCACTCCTGGGTGTTTTAGAATCGGTGCTAGCTGGTAGTGGACATTGCTTGCTTTCTGAATACGATCTTCTATCTCTCTCTGTCCACTCTTCCATCCTCAGTGAAAACACTTCTCAGGTACTTGAACTCTCGAACCCGCTGGAGATTTCTGTGGTCGCTGTGGAAGCGTTGTTTCACAAGTTTACGGGCTATGTTCATAGACACAGTCTTGTCTATGTCGATCTTCATGTCATATCTTTGACAGGCAGAATTGAGGGAGGTGAGGTGATGTTGTAGGTTATCCCCGTTGTAATAGAAGATGCTTTGATCATCATCGAACATCAGATCACTAAGGGTTTCATCCAGGGGATTTGCTATCTGGATAATTGAATTCATATAAATGATGAAAAGAATAGCAGAGAAAACACATCCCTGACGTACACCATGCTTCACCGAGAACCAGTTAGTCAAACCGACACGTTCAAAACAGCACCCTCGCTGTTAACATACAACGCACGAATGCTATAAAGTAGTTGACCTTTGACACCATATTCCGCCATTACCTTCCATAGCGTACTCCTATTTACCCTGTAGAAAACCTTTTCCTGGTCTATGAAGGCCACGTTCAGTTCTATATTGTATTCGATGGTTTTTTCGCTCAACTGCCGGAGCGTGAATATGGCATTCTATGCGGCCTTATCTAAGACCGGATTGTGATACACTAAGCATCGGTTCCACCATTGCCCGAACTCTTTATTCGAGGACCCAGACCAACATTGTACCAACGTGGCTTAGAAGAGATATGCCTCTGTCTGAGCCGCATTCTGTTCTTCCAAATAAGCACCACAACCGCTCTCTGCCAATCTCTAGGTACCATCTTCTCTAGCCACTCCTGATTAAAAATCGTGTGTTAACCACGGGGAGTGACGACCGCTTGTAAGTCACTGCAAATGCCAGTCGCATGCCCCTGCCTAACCTACCGTCTGTCGAAAACAATACCGCGCAAATGATTTTGAACTCGTGGGCCCGTTGGAGAGCAGTATCATTTACACTTCTTTTGAGTAGTCCAATTATTTTCTGATCCTCAAAATTACCGTTTTCCACCCCCTAATTTGCTTATTGTGTTTGGCACACGCAGTCGCAAGCACGTTCATGTGATTTTGTAGTTGATTGTCATTGTCGTACACAGGAAACTGATCATCTGCCGTGAAGAATTCGTGTATTGAGATCGGTTAAACTTCAGATGTCTGAATTTGACAGGTTTTTAATGTGATTTTGTCCAAGTAGATGTTAAACAGCAGAGGGATAAGCCCAAACCCCTGGCTTACTCAGGTAGTGATTTCAAAGGCATCTGTGACACCATCAGTCGCTCTAACGACGTCTACACTCTTTGGAAACAATACTCTGACATTATCAAGTAGCTGTTCTTGTACATCTTATCAAGTAGCTGTTCTTGTACATCTTATCAAGTAGCTGTTCTTGTACATCATATCAAGTAGCTGTTCTTGTACATATTATCAAGTAGCTGTTCTTGTACATCTTATCAAGTAGCTGTTCTTGTACATCATATCAAGTAGCAGTTCTTGTACATCTTATCAAGTAGCTGTTCTTGTACATCTTATCAAGTAGCTGTTCTTGTACATCTTATCACGTAGCTGTTCTTGTACATCTTATCAAGTAGCTGTTCTTGTACATTTTATCAAGTAGCTGTTCTTGTACATCTTATCAAGTAGCTGTTCTTGTACATCTTATCAAGTAGCTGTTCTTGTACATCTTATCAAGTAGCTGTTCTTGTACATCTTATCAAGTAGCTGTTCTTGTACATCGTATCAAGTAGCTGTTCTTGTACATCATAATCTGTTATTATCGTCCAAAGAGCAATTCTGATTAATCATTTTTAGCGCTTCCTCTATCATTGACAAAATTGAATATTTTTTTCATTATGTTCTTTCGATCTTTCACTTAACTGCCTTGAGGTGAACAATGCAGCCGATAACCCAGCCTAATTCAAATTGAGCTTATAATTATAATAGTTGCTCCGATAAGCAAATCGATTGATTACTAATTAATCGATCTTTCATGTTCGGCCGATATCAATACATGGTCCGCCGGTTATCTGTACTGCTATTTTGTCATGTGATATAACTTAACTTAACTTAACTTAACTTAACTTAACTTAACATCTTTATACTGGTTTAGAAGACTCTACAGAGTCTGTATACGACCAGTTTCTTGGATGATGGTTTAACCGACGTGCGAGTCCATCTTAACAGACTCAAACAATAAAGTTAAGTAAACCCGCAGCCAGTTAGGCGCCATCTATAGTACAAAAAACTTATGCAAATATGAGAGTTGTATAGTGAAATGAGATATGTATTGTGATATGACATGCATATTGTATGTGACATGTGTATTGTGATGTGACATGCAGATTGTATGTGACATGTGTATTGTGATATGAAATGCGAATTGCAATTAAAGTAGGGATATTATGTTTAGTACAAGAAGTTACATATTCGAGTCTACAAGACGCCGGATATGCCTTCAAAATGTAGAAGTAAGAGTTCTCAAAATAAGTTTACTAAACTTTATTTTTTGTTTTGTTTTTATGAAGGTAAATATAACAGGAAGCATTATTAATGGAAACTTTTTGAATACCTTTGAAGAAAAAAGGGGAGTTTGTAAAATTATTTTATTAATTACTTTTTAAAAGATCAACTACAAACTCATTGAAATCATTTCAAAAATAGGCTGCTCTAACAAACTGCTGCAGCTAATAGTGTTATTTGACGAGGAAATGAAAGATACCGTACAATTTGACGGTAATACATCACATCCATTCAGTATTCAATGTGGTATTACACAAGGCTGTGTGCTGGCCCCAACACTATTCGGGACCTTCTTTGCGCTGCTACTGAAGCACACATCTGGTGTTGCAACAGAAGGGATTTCCCTTTACAATAAATCAGATGGTTGTCTGTTTAGTCCTGTAAGAAACAAAGCTAAAACCAAGATCAGGGAAGTTACTGCCATGGACTTGTTATTTGCTGATGACACTGCAATTGTCATTCACATTGTGCATGAACTCTGGAGCTTGATAGATCGCTTCTCTCAGGCGTGCAAAGATTTCGGCCTCACAATAAGCCTGAATAAAGTGCTATGACAAGACGTAGATACCATCCCAACCATCAATATCGATAACTACGAACGGACAACTGTAGACCAGTACACATACCTGGGGTCCCTCATCAATGATAAGCTCTCGCTAGACCTCGATACAAGCAATCGCATTGACTGGCCCACTAGCATATTTTCTCGTCTAACAACACGTGTCTTCGAAAACCCCAAACTTACAGCCGAGACCAAGGTCATGGTCTACAATGTCTGTGTCGGCAGTAGTATTCTATGTGGCTGAGAAACGTGGACAACCTATGCCAAACAAGTGCGTAGCCTAAACGTCTCTAACCTACGGCGCCTGAAATTCATCGCCCTGTCGTCTCATGGACAGACAGTGTGAAAATGCGAAGGTGCTTTCTTGTACCGATGTACGCCATCCTTCCCCAACGAAGACCTCAATAACTTGATCATGTTCGCCGCATGGAAGACGATCCCAATCTAAAAGAGATTAACTATGGGCATCTTGCGTGTGGTAAAATATAGTCCTTCCCATTATCGATGCCATGCTTGGGTAAAGGAACGTGTGTGCTAGATGGGTTCATCGTCTGTTGACAGCTGATATGAAACTGCGCTGGCAGCAGGTGTGTAAGACACTTTTGTCGCGATACGAATAGGAAGGCGATGTCATTATCTGTCGAATTATTATTGGAGACGAATCATTATGGCACATCATTATGGCCTAATAAAACAAGCGTCAGTACATGGAGCACAGACAGAAGAACTCACTTACCCTAAACATTTCAAAGTCCTCGCAACCCCAGGGAAAATGATGATGACCCATGTGTTGCGACTGCAAGAGCATAGTCCGCACTGAATTTCTGGAGCTCGACCGTGATCTCCGATCGATATGTGAAAACTTTACAGAAACTTCGAGCTCTGTGTTAATTAGTATGGTAGGTAAACAATTCTGCAGCGTTTTGACATACGAGTCGACAACCATTGACTGCATTGGAGCGTCTCACGTTTGACATTTTACCGCACCCATTGTCCAGCCAGGATCTGGAACCTTGTGACGTCTTCCTCTTCCTGAAGCTGAAGGAACACCTGAAGGAACACCTGACGGAAGTCCGTTACACTTCGACGATGAGGTGCAAATAGCTGTGCGTTTCTGCTGTCAGGAGAAGACGTCTGGTTTTGGTCCTCGACGGGATACTTGTCCGACGTTGGCATCTATGTGTGGACCGGGATGGTGTTGACGTTGACAAATAATGCCACATCATCTAAACGACATTCCACGCTTGAAGAAAATGTATTCTTCATGCCGAAGGGTTGCACATTCACGAAATTATCTTCCCAAAGACAAACATTTCAAATAATAATAATAATAATAAAGAGAGATCTGAAATCACGAATCCAAAAGTAAAATACGGTTTCCTATCTGCTTAAAGCAATGTTAAGACACACACACATACTGGTTGGGGGCAAAGAGAGTTGTGGAATAGTATTTTTAGAACAACTCTCCACTACCAGTATGGTTCATAGATTAAGGCCGAAGATGCAGGACAGTGAATGGGCTCACAGCACGGTCAGCGACTCATAGCTGGCTGCTCTCATCAGGGTCAGCGACTCATAGCTGGCTGCTCTCATCAGGGTCAGCGACTCATAGCAGGCTCCTCTCATCAGGGTCAGCGACTCATAGCAGGCTGCTCTCATCAGGGTCAGCGACTCATATCTGGCTGCTTTCATCAGGGTCAGCGACTCATAGCTGACTGCTCTCATCAGGGTCAGCGACTCATAGCTGGCTGCTTACATCAGGGTCAGCGACTCATAGCTGGTTGCTCCCATTAGGGTCAGCGACTCATAGCTGGTTGCTCCCATCAGGGTCAGCTCACTTCAGCTGACCAAGTACATATTTAGTCTCCAAGTGACGGTCCTGGAAACAGGCTGCTCTGTGATAGTATGTCTAAGAGAATAGGAGTAGATGTGAAAAAGAAATCCAGACATAAAAAAAACCCAAAAAAAACAGTTAATATCGGATGGGGTGGACCGAAAGGAGCAGATATCGCAGTTTCGCAGTAAACTACGACTCAGGTCACGTCATTTTTATAATGATCCCCGAAAAGAAGAATGAAGAAAACATGAACCCTCACTAAGACACAAAGAAGACATAAACCCTCACCAAGACACAAAGAAGACATAAACCCTCACCAAGACACAAAGAAGACATGAACTCTCACCAACACACAACAAAGAAGAATAATGGTAAAGCCGTTTAGAAAAAAGCTTTCAAGGTCACAACAAGGGACAGGGTACGAAAAGAAAGAAATCAGACCAAAGTTTGGTGTGACATCGCCCATATATTCCAAAAAAATACAGAGAATAAAATGTATTCGTACACCTAACAAGCAACCACATCTTCATGTTTGTCCATCGTTTCCGAAGAGGTGTCATGTTAATCCTTAAGTGGGGTTGTAGATGGCTGATCGTGTGATGAGATGACAATATGACTGCGTGTGAATTGGATTTCAGTGAAGGTGAGTTGCGCACCGCCAGCCTCAGTCTACCGTCCCGATCCCATTTGATCCAGTGGCAAGGTATGATCAAGACGATTAGGGCAGTGATCTGGATGCAGTAGACGACCAAGGGAATCTTCTGTGTCTAGCCTTGTTCCAAACGCTCCACAGCGCGCTGCTGATAGTCGCTTTGACCAGCCAGAGGTTCTTCCGCAGAGTCCACCGAATCCAGTCTTCACAGGCTTAGGTAGACACGCCTTATATCACCGTTGGTTTATTAGACCCATCGGCTACCCTCTCTTGGTTGAGCCGGCCATGTCGAGACCGTTGCCCGGGGTGTGGTCGCTGCCACAGCTATGAGGGAGAGCTGAGTTATAGGTGAGAACCAATAGTGGATTACTACCTAAGATAGGGCATGGAATATCCGCCACTAGAGGCACTACCTGACACACTAACAAATCCACCAGCTGCGCGGATCTACAACAAAAACAACGATGGTTACAGAGCAAGAGAAAGACAAAGAACAAGATGGATAGACTGTGTAAATGAGATACTTAAGAATTAAGTAACGACATCAGCACTGGCGACTGATCTGGCACACAACATAAAACTACACCACCCCACGAAGTCTAACTACATAAGCGGATAGAAGCAGTAGATATGAGTATCTACTACATATATATATTTATATGTGTGTATGTGTGTATATATATATATATATATATATTTATATACACACACGCACACACACACACACACATATAAATGTACTACAGATGTATTTATATTAAAAGTATACATATATATATATATATATATACAACCACATACGCAATATATATATATATTGAATTATATATACTATTCACAGTCCTGTATGTTTGATCGGTACACATTGTGTGGCCAGCGAGATGAAGCGATTACGTGACATTTCTTACCAGCCAATACTAGAGCTTTCCTCCAGAAAAAAAATCCTCAGCTTTTTACATGCGTAAATAGAAGTAAAACTGAAATGGAATATTTCTGTTCCAAATACAACAAATTCATACATTTACCCCTGATTGCTTCTTCTCATGAGAGATTCACAGATTACAGAGCAGGCCAGAATCTTTGTGTAGAAGCTTCCTTGTCCACTGTTCTTATAGATAGAGCCATCGATAATTGGTATTCTTTGGGCAAGTACTGCGGAAAAAAGGAAAAGCTAACTATCTGTTAACTCGGCATTGAAAATAATAACATTACTCCGCTGGATGTGAATAAAGGGCAAAGAACAAGTTATATTCCTGGATCGCGCTGGACAAAGCTACATAAAATAGGACAGCGGATTCACGAATTGGAAGAGCTTCAAAGATAACAAAGAGAACTAGCCGCTTCTTTGATAACCGGAAGGCTGTCTCGGCCTGTTATTATTACATCCGATGTTGGGAGAAGACAGATCCAATGTATCTTCTGATCACTATATTTTTGGTTTGTTCTGTTGCGATTTTCTCTCTTCGTTTTCGACCAATCTCTTCTGTGATCATTTTGTCTTCTATGGTCGAAAAACGTTGGCCAAGAGGGTAATAGGATTTTTTGATATTGTGACAGACAGAAGAAATCATAAATCATGTCTGAATGTATGCGTTCCAAGGTGATTCCACCGAAACTTTTGCTGGAGTTGAAATAATATGGCCACTGCACGTGGACCGTACATATGGTAAAAGACGAACAAATATGTTTGTGTATGATGCAGCAACCTCTTCATGTGCAAGGCACGGCATCACCTTTAAATGTGCACATATATGTTGTATGTCAGCATTCATACAAACAGGTCAAATGGAGGAGTGGTCCTAGGTTCTGAGTATAAATGATACAATACCTGATGAGGATGGTGATGAGGCAGTTGAGGCGGTGTTGCAATATGGTTTTTGGGAGCGACGTTTTACTAGTGCATGTCGTTGTTAATATGAACATTGAGGAAAGTGTTCTCGATACATTCAAAATAAAACATTTGTTTCTTCTTCTTCGTGTTCTTCTTCGTCTTTCGTTCCCCCACCACCGAGCCCTGAAAATGGCTTTGTAAGAAGCAGGATGTAGTCCGGAGAGAATGTTACAGTTTTACTGCAATATTTGCACCTTACGGTCCGACACTTAGCGCGTCATCCTGGCATTGTTGGGTGCTAATCCAGCCTTCCCTCTTCGAACCCTTCCCCTTAGTCAATCTGTCCTATTGCAGATTGTTATTCAGAATCATCCCATGGTGATGTAGAAGGTTCTTGGCAACTCTGGGTCGCTGCTCCTGACTCTAGCAGCCAGCTCTGGGTCGCTGCCCCTGCCTCTAGCAGCCAGCTCTGGGTCGCTGCCCCTGACTCTAGCAGCCAGCTCTGGGTCGCTGCTCCTGACTCTAGCAGTCAGCTCTGGGTCGCTGCCCCTGACTCTAGCAGCCAGCTCTGGGTCGCTGCCCCTGACTCTAGCAGCCAGCTCTCGGACGCTGCCCCTGACTCTAGCAGCCAGCTCTGGGTCGCTGGCCCTGACTCTAGCAGTCAGCTCTGGGTCGCTGACCCTGACTCTAGCAGCCAGCTCTGGGTCGCTGCCCCTGACTCTAGCAGCCAGCTCTGGGTCGCTGGCCCTGACTCTAGCAGCCAGCTCTGGGTCGCTGCTCCTGACTCTAGCAGCCAGCTCTGGGTCGCTGCCCCTGCCTCTAGCAGCCAGCTCTGGGTCGCTGCCCCTGACTCTAGCAGCCAGCGTTGGGTCGCTGACCGCTACAGCTTATGTAATGCTCAGCATCTTGATCCCACATTTACAATTAGATAACAAATTTAGAAAGAATACATGCACATATTTTTATAACTAAACACTACATAAAGATATTTAAGTCTAAAATGGACTGAGAAGCGAAGAAAGGAAGCAGCAGAAAATGGGAATATATTACACCAGTAACGTCAAAGAGGCGAACACATGTACGTGTCCAGAAAAAAAAAAAAAGAAACATCAAAAGTATTTCCACATTAGTGTTTTTGTTGATGAATCTTCACCGAAGTGTTTGATTACCTCACCTGTTTTAAATTAAGCTTTATCTTATCTATTTCGCTTATTCCACATCCGCTCACCTCATCCCCCACAGCTGTTCGCTTGTATTAGAGCGGCGAAAGGAGTTTGATAAGACATTTGGTAAAATTTAAAATTGAATATTAATAGCAGATAAGAATACTTGCAAGCGCTGTGGATACATCTTTTATACTGGAAAATAAAGTGTTGCGAATACGTTCACTTCAGTTCACTTCGGTTTAGCTCACTTCAATTCACTTCAAGTGTCATCCCGACGTCGAAGTTTGCCTGCATTAAACCACAAACGTCGTCTGCTTCCTGCCTTGATGGTACAATTCAGCAGATATTTCCCTGACCAGTCGTTGTAATTATACTTTCACTTACAAAGTTGTTTTCCTCTGCAACCTTTGATATTTGCCTTTCCTCTCAGATTTGTATTCAGGAAGGAGATATTCCTGTGATTTCCGCTGCTCTGTGAGACTCCCAATTTCGTCGTAGGGCCAAATAATTCTTCTTCGTCGTCTTTTGTCCTGAAAGGATATTGAGTCGTAGTTTACAGCGAGGCTGCGATATCTGCGTATTTCGACCATCCAGTATCCGTTAAGTTGTTTGGGGTAACAGGGTCTGCCTTCCCACTGCAATCCCCTTTTCTCTTAGGCAGACTACGCATTACTGTCCCCTTCAGATTTTGTTAATCATTTCTTGTTGCACTTCTAATTTCTCCAACATTATTTATCTTCTTTTCTTTCCAGAATGATCCGCCTCATTCTCCAATGTATCCACATTTCAACGGTAACAAATCGTTTCTCCAATCCATTGTTTAATGTTCTTCTACGGTTTTAGATCGAAGTTACTTTACAGCGAGGTTGCGATTGCGCCTTTCAGTCAGACAAATCCGATTTCATTCAACGTTTTAGAGTACCGAGTTTGCCGTTCCACTGTGATTTAGCAAGGCCAGACTAGTGACTAGTGCAGCTGTCTTCATGACCACCTAGTGTAGGCGTAATATGGTCTTTGTCAGCTCTCGTTCGCTGACCCTGATGGAAGGAATCAGCTATAAGTCGCTGACTGCAGTCAGCTCATTGTCTGCTACATCTTGCCCCCGTTCATTGCTCAAGTTCCGACGCCATTGAGTAAAGACAAGTGTATATAACGCTTGATTACCCTCATTTTGAACTTATGAATGGCTTTCTTGGATGTCAGTATAGGACTCATATTGATGAAAACAATTTTGTCCATCCCTTTTGCCTTCTTAATTTTCATGTCCCATTTTCCATGTTCCGTTATTATATGTCGATGATTAGAAATGCTCTTCACTTGCTGTCTGGAATTTGTCTTATATGAAGACAGATGTTGAAAAGTATGGTCAGTTGGCAGGCAAGTGTATTTCCCTCAGCATCTCCGCATTGATGCCGTCTAGACCAGGCGACTGATTTTAGGTGTAGGATCCTTTGCCTGACCTGGTCGCTACGTACTTGTATCGAGTAGTGACCCCAAATCTATATTTAGTGGTTTGTTGGTCACTGTTGTTATTGAAGCGAAGAGACCCGTCTAGAATCCGTCATTGTATCCTTGATTAACTATCTATCTGTCAATGTTGGGCCATCTTCCTTCTTTCCTCAAGCCTCCTTTCATACCTCTACACCGAGGAGTACGACAAGGAGATACCATCTCAACAAAACTGTTCGCAGCTGGAGTTTGAAGGAGATTGTAGGTCCTAAACTTGCAGGATTGATGCCTCAACATAGATGTCAAGATATCCTTACCTCTACGTTTTGTGGATGACATTGTGGGCTTCAGCCTCATCATCTTAGGAGCCGAATAAAGACTTAACAAGCAGCCTGAAGCCAGCAAGACGGTGGGCCTGAACATCAAATAGAAAGAAGATTCAATTTCTGCTGACAATTTTCTTCTCTACGGGGAACTGCGATTGGAAGACGAGCTAATCGAAAATGTCAACTCGTACGTTTACCTAGACCAGCAGATCAACGATAACCACAACATTGGACCACCCCTTTTGCCTTTTTAATTTTCATGTCGCATTTTCCATGCTCCGTTTTTATATTTCGAAGATTGGAGATGCTCTTCACTTGCTTCTGTAATTGAATTTCTATTTTTTATTCACAGATTAGATGTCGAATTCACTTTTTAATTACTATAGTTTTCGGTGTATCGATGTTAATGTATAATTCATACACCTAACGTGTGATCATTAGTTGATTCACCAATATCTTCTATCTGTCGGAATATATAATCATCATCATTTAGTGTGCCTTTTTCAAAACGTCGCTATCACAACAGCTGATCTGTAAATCTCTCGATCTCTAGCCAGAACGTCGCTCTCACAACAGCTAATATGTAAATCTCTCGATCTCTAGCCAGAACGTCGCTCTCACAACAGCCGATCTGTAAGACTTGATCTCTAGCCAGAACGTCGCTCTCACAACAGCAGATCTGTAAGACCCTCGATCTCTAGCCAGAACGTCGCTGTCACAACAGCAGATCTGTAAGACTCTCGATCTCTAGCCATAACTCCCGCCTCTGCCGCTGTCATTTTTGGGACCTCTGTAACGTCTTGTGTCCATCTTCTTCATGATCTGCCTCTGCCCCACTTTTCAGGCACCATTCCCTTCAGTACTGTTCTCTCAATGTCAATGATGCGTTTGATGTGACCAAAATATTTTAGCTTTCTAAACAAGATATTGTTTGCTAGCCAATTTTCCTAGACAACCAGTTCTTTTAAAATATCTGCATTTTCCCTTACTTTCCATGGTATTTTTAGCACTTTCCTGTTCAAAGGATTCAATCTTTTTCTTAAGTGTTTGTGTGTTGGTCCACTTTTCATATTCGTACGCTGCCATCGGGAAGATGCAAGTCCGCACGATTTTATGTTCATCATTTTATTAGAGTTCTGCCATAAGTTTGTCGTTGTATTCAACATCTGCATTGCCATATCCATTGTCCGTCTGACGTCCTTAATCGAACCTCCATTGATGTTTATAATTATAAATCAAAACATGTAACTTCCTCAATTGTTCTATTGTAACTTGATGTTTGATTTTAGTCGAAATATATGTTTAGTGTATATATGTTTAGTGTATATATGTTTAGTGTACATATGTTTAGTGTATATATGTTTAGTGTATATATGTTTAGTGTACATATGTTTAGTGTACATATGTTTAGTGTATATATGTTTAGTGTATAAATGTTTAGTGTATATATGTTTAGTGTATATATGTTTAGTGTATATATGTTTAGTGTACATATGTTTAGTGTACATATGTTTAGTGTACATATGTTTAGTGTATATATGTTTAGTGTATATATGTTTAGTGTATATTTGTTTAGTGTACATATGTTTAGTGTACATATGTTTAGTGTACATATGTTTAGTGTATATATGTTTAGTGTATATATGTTTAGTGTATATATGTTTAGTGTATATATGTTTAGTGTATATATGTTTAGTGTACATATGTTTAGTGTACATATGTTTAGTGTACATATGTTTAGTGTATACATGTTTAGTGTATATATGTTTAGTGTATATATGTTTAGTGTGCATATGTTAAGTGTACATATGTTTAGTGTATATATGTTTAGTGTATATATGTTTAGTGTATATATATTTAGTGTACATATGTTTAGTGTACATATGTTTAGTGTATATATGTTTAGTGTATATATGTTTAGTGTATATATGTTTAGTGTATATATGTTTAGTGTACATATGTTTAGTGTACATATGTTTAGTGTACATATGTTTAGTGTATATATGTTTAGTGTATATATGTTTAGTGTATATATGTTTAGTGTATATATGTTTAGTGTACATATGTTTAGTGTACATATGTTTAGTGTACATATGTTTAGTGAATATATGTTTAGTGTATATATCTTTAGTGTATATATGTTTAGTGTACATAGGTTTAGTGTACATATGTTTAGTGTATATATGTTTAGTGTATATATGTTTAGTGTATATATGTTTAGTGTATATATGTTTAGTGTATATATGTTTGTTTAGTGTATATATGTTTAGTGTATATATGTTTAGTGTATATATGTTTAGTGTATATATGTTTAGTGTATATATGTTTAGTGTATATATGTTTAGTGTATATATGTTTAGTGTATATATGTTTAGTGTACATATGTTTAGTGTACATATGTTTAGTGTACATATGTTTAGTGTATATATGTTTAGTGTATATATGTTTAGTGTATATATGTTTAGTGTACATATGTTTAGTGTACATATGTTTAGTGTACATATGTTTAGTGTACATATGTTTAGTGTACATATGTTTAGTGTACATATGTTTAGTGTATATATGTTTAGTGTATATATGTTTAGTGTATATATGTTTAGTGTATATATGTTTAGTGTATATATGTTTAGTTTATATATGTTTAGTGTATATATGTTTAGTGTATATATGTTTAGTGTACATATGTTTAGTGTATATATGTTTAGTGTATATATGTTTAGTTTATATATGTTTAGTGTATATATGTTTAGTGTACATATGTTTAGTGTATATATGTTTAGTGTATATACGTTTAGTGTACATATGTTTAGTGTATATATGTTTAGTGTATATACGTTTAGTGTACATATGTTTAGTGTATATATGTTTAGTGTATATATGTTTAGTGTACATATGTTTAGTGTATATATGTTTAGTGTATATACGTTTAGTGTACATATGTTTAGTGTATATATGTTTAGTGTATATATGTTTAGTGTACATATGTTTAGTGTATATATGTTTAGTGTACATATGTTTAGTGTACATATGTTTAGTGTATATATGTACAGTGCTCATTCTTGTCCCAACACTCTTGTTATATATAGAAATAGTAAGTAGCTCCTGGCAGTTCTTACAATGAAACTTTGCTCTCTGCATGCCTGTGAGGAGGGGGCACAAACATACGGAGGTCACTTTGTAACGAAACTACATAAATGGAATGGAACACTACATGAATGGAATGGGAAACTAAATGAATGGAATGGGAAACTACCTGAATGGAATGGGAAACTACATGAATGGAATGGGAAACTATTCGATTGAATGGGAAACCACAACAGTGTAAAAGACGCGTCATGCATTTGAAAGTTCAGATTATCTAACAATCAGTCGTATTCAGTATCTTGGCTCTGATACAAGGTCCCAAATTATAGTAGTTCGCAGTCACACAGCGGAGAGCAGAGATGAACTCTCTTATCTCGGATTCACGATCTCTTCTGACGGACACAGTAGCCCAGATACGTCTAGACGCATTGGCCTCAGTGCTACTGTGATGAACGATCTTCGGCATATGTTGAACAATGGTAGATTATCCCTGATTTCGAAACTGTGCATTCACGAGTCGTGTGTGATTTGAGTGCTAATGAATGGAGCTGAAACCTGGACTTTGCTGAAAAAAGGAAATCTCAAGAATCGAGTCCTTTCATATGCCCAATCAGCGGCGTATACTTAGAATTAGTTGGAACGATCTCGTACGTAATGTCGAGGTCTATACTATGACTAACCTCCCAATTGTATCAGAAGTCCTAGACCGTCGCCGCCTTTCCCTGTTTGGGCATGTTTTTCGTCTGGATCAGAAAGTTCCAGCTCAACAGATTCTTTCCAAAGACGTTCAACGAGCTAAAAGTATCAAACCAGCCGGCTGAAAGCGCAGGAGAGACCGTCCCCGAAACACGTGGCCTCAACAGATAGCAACTCCCATCTCTGCTGTAGAAAAGGTCTGGCAGAGCGCCGTTTTCACTGGATTTCGACCGACGCAACAGCCCAAATGCCTAGGCGAACAATTATTGAGTCGTGTCATCCACTCCATTACGTTTCTGCTGATAGTTATACATGTACGAATAGGACTTAGAGAGGACAGGACGGGAAATTTGTATTCAGACCAGCGTAATGAGCAAGATATGCGTGAAAATTAGCAGAGAAATATGAGTATACAGATGTACAGGAAACCATGCGAGAGTACATATGTACAGGCAACCATGAGAGAATGCAGATGTACATGTAACCATGCGAGTATAAATATGTACAGTCAATCATACAAGTATAAAGATGTACAGGAAACCATACAAGTATAAAGATGTACAGGCAACCATACAAGTATAAAGATGTACAGGCAACCATACAAGTATAAAGATGTACAGGCAACCATACAAGTATAAAGATGTACAGGCAACCATACACGTATAAAGATGTACAGGCAACCATACAAGTATAAAGATGTACAGGCAACCATACAAGTCTACAGACTCTACAGTCTTGTCGTGATCGCTGTTGTCCAGGGGTCAGGGACTCGCTCTGAAAGTGATGAACGAAAATGGTGGATAATACCGCAAGTTTTCAAGCGACCCCTGGTTCCAAGGAAGATGGGACCAGAGTACTTGCATCCTGAGTTACCTCCAGTCGTCTTGACTTATCATCTTGCCATTGGTCCAAGACAGCTCGGGACCAAAGAGTGAGATTGATGACCAGCGCAGTGTTGTTCTCACTATAATCCATTCACAGCGCAAGTTACATCAAGACAAAACCATCTGAGGATGTCGCCATCATTACTTGCGACTGGCAACTATCTAGCTCCCAATATAGGTTTCTGATCATTCTTGTCTGGTTTCCTTTCATACCTATTTTTTCCAGACACGAAATTAGTTTCTTATGCTAGACTGCAACTTACCTTTTATTTAGTTTATGAACCCATAAAAAGGCGTTTATTTTCTGTAAATCAATCAGTCAATCAAAACGTTTGATCTCCACGTGATGCACATGTTCATAACAAGTACTAGCAAAGTCTTTCTGTCATGCGCCATATTTTCCAGCGTCTTTCCCACCGATGTTATGTGTGCCTTGCCCACCGATGTTATGTGTGCCTTGCCCACCGATGTTATGTGTGCCTTGATTTCTCTTCTCGATACGTGTTTATGTCTGCCCCGTCTTCTCTTGTCCTGGTGATTCTTAAATAGTGACTGTCTTATAAAGTTTTCAGCTGCTTTCCGTAATGTGTGTCCTATCTAACTCCTGCTCCTTCAATTTACATCAAATCCCATTTGACATCCGTCCATTTCACTCCACCAGTCCCTATCATACCATGTGATCCCATCTATTCGGCACAGGAGTCCAAGCTAGACTGTTTTAGTTGTTCATCTCCTTATTTGTCACGTTACAGAGCCCTACAATAAGACGGACTTGACATTACATTTAAAGATCTGTGTGATGTGGTGTACTTTATTTATTCCGATTTCCACAAATTCCCCAAAGCAATAAAATTTCGTCTCGCTTTTTTGTATTCTTAATTTGATATCCTTATCAGTACCTCCGACCTTGTCTACTTGTATATTTCTAGCAAATTCTATGAATGATTCGACCTCTTGTAGTAGCATCTCTCCCATGAGAATCTGGTTAGTTGCTGTATTCTCTAAATATATGTTTTCTCTGTCTACCCTCAGGCCTAATTTCTGTGACCATTCAGTAAGTATATTTATTTTATTTTACATTTAGTTGTGGTTGTGAAACAGAAGAGCCAATTCATCTGCAAAGCCAAGTTCATCTAGTACCTTTTGTCAAAAGCTATTGAATACCTTCTTCGTACTTTATACTCGTATTTCTCCCCCAGTTTTCATGAACAAAAATATTGCATCTCGTGCTCAGTTCTTCGGTCTTAGCCCAGATTGTCCATCCTGAATTTCGCTATCTACTCTACCGCTAAATCTCACCTGTATAACTTTAAGCAGAAACGTAATGGCGTGGCACATGCGACTGATTGTTAGATAATCTAACTTTCAATTGCACGAGGTTTCTTTAACAGTGTTAAACATACTGATGTAATTAGGTCGCTCTGTATAGAATCCTTACTGCTGATTTCCTTAGAGACATTAGTGAGTTTATCTAAACTGAATTCCTCTTTTTTCATGTCCTGGAAATAGAATAACTGAAGATGTGATGTAGAAAACAGAAAGTGAAAAGGAATGGCCAAAAGTGTTTAACAAAAACTGTCAGTACGACTTTTTCTCATTGATGGGTTATTCGAGGTTGCTTTTTTGGGGCTGAGAACTACATGCCGCTTCGCCTCTGCTGTAACCACGACGTGTGCTGGATACGTTTGTTTATTTCACCAACAACAGAAAAACAACATATGCAATATCGGGACTCGAACTGCTGACCTTCTAGTCGGCAGGCAGGCATCGAAACCAGCCGGTCACGCACTCCTCAAAATATTGTTTAAACAAGCAAGCCGAATTTTAAAAACGAGAATGTTCATTACTGTATGACGTGAACACATGTAAGCACATAAAGAAACATATGTGGAAGACTAGTGATGCCTTTGAAGTATAGTTCTTCGAAAAATGGAGCAAATCTTTGTTCTTAATTCTTAGTCGACCTGTACTTCTACAGAGGCAGATGTCATGTGCAGATCCCAGCTCTTGTATGATCTGGATGTAGCCAGGAGGAGGATTTCATGCTTAGCGGGCTAGGCTCGAACCGCTAATTACTTCGCTGCTCCGGGACAAGTGCCGCGGATGGTGGTTAACCAATGTGCGAATCCGTCTTAATAGACTCAAACACTAGAGCAAAGTAGACCCGAATCCGTCTTAATAGACTCAAACAATAGAGCAAAGTAGACCTGTATCCTATTAGGCGCCATCATTGCGGCTCTAAATAAACCACCTAACCATGACATGTGTTTTGCCATGTGACACAGTCGCCTTTAACGACATGCTCTCTGTGAGGCAGTGGTGCTATTCTTGTCCTTGTAATACACAAAGACCCCGGTGGACTACTCGGGCAAATCTCCTGACCAAATTTTAAAAAAAACACAAAAGAACTGAAAACAAGTACAAAGGTTTTTGAGAAATTTGAGGTTAACGTGAATGGATGACATAAATCAGAGTCGGGCAGTTGACCTAATTAGGTCACACCAAAAGTCATAACACCAAGCTGAAAACAGTACGGAGATGCAAGGTAGAGGGACAATGTGAGAAAAATGACAGTAAAAGCCGAAGGAACATCAACAGAAAAGCCTGGCATATTGTACCATCAAGGGAGTGCATGATCTGTAGCGGCCAGGGGCCCATAGCTAGCTGCTAGGGTCAGTGCCAGCAAACCAGAGCTATCAAGCCCCTTCTACACCTCCACGCGGTGATCCTGGATAACAGACCGCAACAGATCAGGCTGGCTAAGGAAAATAGATCGTAGAGGGAAGACTAACCCGGTACTCAATAAAAATACCTGCTTCCGAAGACGGATGTGTCGGACCGAAAGGTGCAAATATCGCAATCAGGGTGTACGCTAGCGACACAGCGCATACTGTTAACATCATGTTACTTGCAAAGTCCTGTTCAGCGCTTGGTAATGAGATATTGAGATCGTTCAGGGCTTGGTAGCGGGCGATTGAGAACGAACGATGAAGAAGAAGAAGAACCATCATGGCGAGAGACAGAGGGCTTCTGAGGTCCCATGTAGTCGACATCCGATGTAGAGATCACACTTGAGCTAAATTGAATAGAAGAGGAATCCCAGGTTGGTGAGCTATTGATGCAGTGGCCTATGGGCTCCTACCCTTTGACCTAATGCCGTATAGCGATATCTACCTGTGTTTGTAAGCTGTTATTTAGTTCCCAATAAAGTGTTCCTTTTTTCAGGTCTCATATGAATAAGCTCTTCCCTAGTAGCCTCAAGCGCCAGACATTCGAAAAGATAGTCCTCGGCAGTTTAATCAACAGTTTTATACCAGGAACAAGAAAAATAACATTCCTACGGACATAAAAAGGTATATTAAGAGAAAGAAAAGACCACGTGAAACACTCAATCTGTTGGAATGATGAATTTAACCAATGCAAAACTAGAATCAGACATTAGTAAGCTCAAGACGGTAAAAGCCTCAGTAAAGGATGATGCCTCTTGTGTGTTCTCTAATATGGGAGAATAAGCAAAGAGCACGCTGGAACATATGGAAACAAAGCTATGCACTCCGCAGTGTGGAAAGAGGCAACGACTATCCCAAACCTTAAACATGGGAACGGCAACATGAAGCCAGGCAGCTACAGACATGTTAGTCTACTCAGCTGTGTGGGGGAAACTAATGGAACGAATAGTTAACACTAGAATAACCTGACATATGGAATCCAAAACTGTACTTTTCTCTCAGCTAACCGGCTTTCGTTTGAAATAAAGATTTACCAAAGATCAGGTGACATATATCTCGCTGGAGATCAATGTTACATATCAAGAAGAAAAATAAAGAAAACTGTCTGTCTGGATAGATCAAGAAAACTGTCTGTCTGGATAGATCAAGAGAACTGTCTGTCTGGACAGATCAAGAAAACTGTCTGTCTGGATAGATCAAGAAAACTGTCTGTCTGGATAGATCAAGAAAACTGTCTGTCTGGATAGATCAAGAAAACTGTCTGTCTGGGTAGATCAAGAGAACTGTCTGTCTGGACAGATCAAGAAAACTGTCTGTCTGGATAGATCAAGAGAACTGTCTGTCTGGACAGATCAAGAAAACTGTCTGTCTGGATAGATCAAGAAAACTGTCTGTCTGGACAGATCAAGAAAACTGTCTGTCTGGATAGATCAAGAAAAAGCTATTGGATAATATGGATGGTCGTGTGGGACGGCGTGGTCTAGAAGTTAAGTGGCACGGCTCACAAACCGAACGTGCTGGGTTCGACCCCCATAACAGCACCGGCCATTACCCCGGGGAAGCAAACCCTAAGAAAATGTAGGAGGAAGCAGACAATTACATAAAATGCATGCTGAAGTCGGATGCACTGGGCCGACAGGCGCAAAATAAAAACCACGGCGCAACGCACACCTCCTTGTGGATTAGAGAAATAAGGCGAACGCAAAAAATCATAAAATGTTGACGAGCAAACTAGGACTGAAACTACGGCAAACAGCTGTACCCAACAGCATGGACAGTTAGTGGATACTTGGATAACAGGACAGCAAGAGCACAACTCCAAAGACACCTCAGCAAAAAATGAAATTTGAAAAAAATGATATAGTGTTCCAAATGCCTATCAATGATATAATGACACAAATCCATATCCAGTTCTCCTTATGCAGATGACCAGGGGCTTAGAACATCTGTAGAGCTTATACCTTTAAGTAGGAACCAAATGCAAAAAGCACTAAATAAAATAGACACATGAACAAAGAAATGAACATCAACAAAACAAAAACCGCTTATACAATCTTCTCTCTATCGTCCTTATTCCCACGCTCTGAAAGGTCTTTTCGTCGTCTACAAACACAACCCAGAGATGTATGAGGACCTATTCCACTCTCTCCATTAACTGGTTAATTGTGTGTGGATGGTCATTGGTTGATTCGCCCTTCTTGAAACTTGTCTGTCATCATGGTTATGTACTCGTGACCTGTTTAAATCTGCTGGACTTTTGTGAACAATTTATAAATAACTGATAGCAAGCAGATTAGGTGATCGTTCGCCAGAATTTATCTGTGATCATTTTTGTGGATCAGGATTGTCTTGGAGCACTTCCACTGGTCTGGAATTTGTCTTATATGAAGACAGATGTTGAAAAGTATGGTCAGTTGGCAGGCAAGTGTATTTCCCTCAGCATCTCCGCATTGATTCCGTCTAGACCAGGCGACTGATTTAAGGTGTAGGATCCCTTGCCGGACCTGGTCGCTACGTACTTGTATCGAGTAGTGACCCCGAATCTATATTTAGTGGTTTGTTGGTCACTGTTGTTATTGATGCGAAGAGACTCGTCTAGAATCCGTCATTGTATCCTTGATTAACTCTCTATCTGTCAATGTTGGGCCATCTTCCTTCTTTCCTCAAGCCTCCTTTCATACCTCTACACCGAGGAGTACGACAAGGAGATACCATCTCAACAAAACTGTTCGCAGCTGGAGTTTGAAGGAGATTGTAGATCCTAAATTTGCAGGATTGATGCCTCAACATAGATGTCAAGATATCCTTACCTCTACGTTTTGTGGATGACATTGTGGGCTTCAGCCTCATCATCGTAGGAGCCTAAAAAGGCCTTAACTAGCTGACTGAAGCCAGCAAGACGGTTGGCCTGAACATCAAATAGAAAGAAGATTCAATTTCTGCTGACAATTTTCTGCTCTACGGGGGAACTGCTGATTGGAAGACGAGCTAATCGAAAATGTCAACTCGTACGTTTACCTAGATCAGCTAATCAACGACAACTACAACATTGATTATGAGGTCTCATGCAGGAGAGCGACGGGTTTGGCTCAGCTTTGACTGCATTAAGCCGATACTCCAGATAATGACGGATGTCAAGTTCAGGGCTCACACCTTCAATAGCATGGTTATCCCAACAATTAGTACGATTGTGAGGTTCGGAGTCTAAGCAAATTAGACGTAGAGTAGATCTGTATTGCAGAAACAGCAATGGACCGAAGAGTCCTAAATATCTCAATAAGAGACCACATCTGAAATACCGAAATCTGAAATACCGAAATCTGAAATACCGAAATCTACGACCAAGCTGAGTTCCATGATTTCGTACACTCTGCGTCAATGCGAAAGAACAGATGAGCCGGCCATGTAGTCCGCATGACTGACAATATATAGACGAGCAGGGTGTCTTTCTGGTAGTTATAATAATGCAATTGTCAGCTTGGCCTCCCTCCAACGAGCTGATATGCTCCATGCCTTTGGACCATCATGGTACTCCAGGGCAAAGGACAGATTCAAGCAGCTGTTGCGAATATATATTTATTTATACTCACCGATGAAAAGTAACTTACCAATGTGTGTGTAACTTACCAATGTGTGTGTAACTTTTTATGTTTGAAAGTTGTAATGTATTTTCATACCTATGCATTCTTGGCCGTTACTGGAAGCCATATAATTGTCTTAATACAGTCTGTTTGTGAAATGACCGTTCACTGACCTTCAAAATCTCATTTCATGACATTAACGATTATCCGGACAGTTGATAAAGATTCACGTGCTGATCACACAATTGACCTGAGAAGTGTTCACTGGCGATCTCTGATTATTTTGCTATTCATTTTGTTCAGAAGCAAACTAATGGAACAGACGTCACGCGCGGGGTTGCATGGAAGGTTACGAGCTGTAAGAATGTAAGAAGAAGTAATGTGTGTGTTCTGCAGCAGTAAGACAATTGTATGTGTCAAGACAGCCTGTTAGGATTTGGTTAAATCGCTACCAGGCGACTGTAACTATTTCTGACCTGTTCCACGTTGGACGTCCTTGAGTAATAATCAGATTAACTCTCGCACATCTGCATACAAGATTTCAGTCAGCAACTGCCACTGCTGGCACCATTCCCGGACTGAGAAGAAATAGTTCAGCTACTCTCATGATCCGTTTGCGCGAGCAAGGCCTACGTGCAAGACGCCCTGCTATTCGTTCAACTCTGCAGCCACGATATCATGCCGCACGACTAGCCCGGACCAGACAACATCTGCGCTTTAGGAGCGCTCTGTGGGACAGAGTACTGTTTACTGGCGTGAGTGGGTCAACTTTTGAAGAGCCGATGGTCGTCGACATGGAGAGCGCTATACCAATAACTGCATTTAAGAGGGCGCTTGTAGTGCTGATGGAGGGATTATGTTCTGGACAGGCATCTGCACCAATCATCGGACAGACCTCGTTATAATTCGCTTTGTTGTTACCGACTTACGATACCGTGATGAGATCATCAGGAACTACATCGCGCCCATTATGCTGAACCACGGACCAAGAAGTGGGCTTCAGCAGGACAATGCCCTTCACCATGTTGCCAAAGTCGTATATAATTCGAGTCAGAAATATTGAAATCTTGAACTGGCCAGCCACTTCCCCTAATCTGTCACCAGTTGAGCGTGTCTGAAACAAGCTGAAACGTTGACTTCAGCAACGACAGCATCCACCGCAGACGGTACGGCACCTTGGTCAAGAAGTTGTACAGGAGTGGCAGAACCTTCAATAGGATTTACTGACGCGCTGCATTCGTTCAATGAAGAACACATGTCAATCCGTGATCAACGCACGTCGTGAACCCAAGTGGTACTGATAGTTGTCATTTATAATTAAGACCCTCACGCTCCCAAACGCTTAGACAAATAATCACATATGAAACGAACATGTCTTTTCAGTTGTTTCAGTTTCGAACTATGAAATATCGTTTCTTCATTCCATAATTTCGTTGTTTTTTGGATGATAAAATAAAATTATAAATTATAAGATGAAAAACATTACCTGAGGAGTAACTTTTTCGTTGATTGTATTTCTATTTATATATTAATATATATATAAAATAACATATACACACAAGTAAACACAGCACGACATCTGGCGGAATAGATGTCGAGATGGGGATACGTGTGTTCCAACTGTTATCACATCTGTTTCCTTGATTGCGAGTAAATAAGCTGATATCGGTCAGCTATTGACTGGTCACTTAGATGTAGAGAAGTGTAGGTACTTGTGGCTAGAAGTCACTTCAGCTCCTCCTACGTTCTATTAAGTGCAGCACAAGGTGTCACCTGGTACGCCACCATTCACCAGCTAAATAGAGAAGGAGCCAAGAGATACATCTATCAGTAATGATATGTGTCAATGTATAGCCTCCGATATTAGCAGTAAATATGCTTTTGAAGTCATATGCTTTAATCGTGGCCTATTTGATCGAACCTGGCTTCGTTTGGGAGGCAGCGCGGCGTAGGAGTGAAACGTCAGCTTTACAATCCCATCATCAGGATACGAAAGGCCACCGTGTTAAATTTGACAGACACAGGTTTTTCTTGGTACGATCGCTTCTTTGCGTAACATTATTTACTATACACCTAAAAAGACATTTACACCAGCCAAATAGGTTTGTGGTTGTAAGAAGCGACGTTCTGCAAAGGATAGGCTACTCACGTGTTTGATACATAATTGTTCAGCACCATTGTATTCATGTTGTTCAATTTTGCTGCTAGAGCAGCACAACGGCACCGTACCAACTACGGGTCTACATTGCTCTGGTGTTTTAGTTCATTATGGATGCTGCTAGACCACAGGTTTGGCTGGAAGTCACACTAGTCGACGACTTACATGGAAATGCCTCGTAGTTTTCCATTTGGACTGGTTAATTCGTTGGTTTTTTTTTTTGGTGGTTTTTTTCTTTCGATTATCCTGGACATCGGCTAAATGAATGAACACTACGCTTAAACCTGTCTGGTGTTTACACGGTTTAATACACACGACTGAACTCCACAAGATTGGCACCCTTCGCTCAAGCTGCAGACAGTGTACGTTTTGGTTTGACTATGGAATTTAGAGACGACTATAGTGGTCCAGAACACGGATCAGGAGAAATGCCAAACACATGACATCCACGCTGAGTGATGACCCTGCGACCTCTTGCGGTTATGGGAAAGGCACAACACACAACGATATTTGTCATCCTCCTCCGCTGTCTGTTGATACCTGCTTACGGGAAACGCTTCGGGTGTAAATTCTAAGGGAAAATCTCCATTCTGTACTATCTCCAGTTATCTCGATAAAATCTTGCCACTGGCCACAGGTAGCTCAAGACCAGAGAGTCAGTTTGACAAATGGCGCATTTGCTTCTCACATTAATTCAAATCACAGCGCAACTGACCCATTTCTTCTTCTTCTTCTTCTTCTTCTTCTTCTTCTTCTTCTTCTTCTTCTTCTTCTTCTTCGTTCATCCGCAGATCAAGGTTCTGGTTTCTCTTACAAAAGACACCGTTGTTTATAAGGCTGTTTTAACTCCAAACAGCTTTTGTCTCATTTCTGTCTCACGAGGCCAGTACTGTTCTTTCTTTTCCTGCGTAAGCATGCAGCTTTACAGAATGTATTCCACTGTAAAGATATGCTCCCCACATGGGCACCTGTCATCTGTCCCAATCCTAATTTTGTTTGAGAGATAACCCTTGAGTTTGCTATGCCTAGTTCTCAGTCTGAAGATGATGACTTGTTCTTCTCTAGTCAAGTTATAGTAGCTTTCTTGTTTTCGGAAGTCGGGGTGTTGATCGGCCCATATTACCCTGAAGTTGGCTTTAATTATGGTCTTGGCCTCATTATATGTGCTACTCAGGTCGGTTTGTGGGGATGCTCCTCCACTCTTTGCTAATTTGTCTGCAGCTTCATTGCCTTCAATATTGCAGTCGGATGGGATCCACTGTATGACCATCCTTGGGCGTTCTGCTGAGACCTGTGTCAGGGAGAACATATATTGCTCGAGATCTTCATCTTTGTGTTGTTTTAGGACTGCTAATACTGATACAGCATCAGTCAGAAATACTATGTTTTCGTGGTGGATATCTTTATCTTGGATTGCAAGCTCAGCTGCGGCCTTCATTGTATTTGCTCCTGCGCGAAAATTATTGGAATTTGATCCCGTTGTTAATACTCGAGTTTATTTCTTCTCCATTCCTTAGATGTGACTTTGTTAGATGAGTCATCTGTATAGACGTGTATCCATGTTTCTGGTCACCCATTTCAGCGGCCACAAGAGAAAAGACTGTCTGCACGGCTGAACAAAGAGAGTGGTCTTCATCACATGTGATGGACGAACACCATCATTGCTGCACTTCGACGCGAGGGGCTAAACCGGTGCAATTTTCTGACTTGACTCGCGTTCTCTTAGAACGTATGCACTACAGTTTGTCCAAGTGCTCGGTGGCCCTCTTCGTATTCTGCAATTAGATGCGCTATTGCTATTCGTTGTCTGACGCAAGCGAAAATGCCGACATAAGACATTGTTGTCATGATGATGTAACCTACGCTGCATGTGGATTATAGTGAGAAAGAAGCTACGCTGGTCTTCACTCTCTGATCTCGAGCTACCTTGTACCAGTGGCGAGACTTAAATCAAGACGACTAGAGGTAACTCAGGATTCAGACACTCTGGTCCCACCTCCCTTGAGGCCAGGGTTTGTTTGAAAACGTGAAGGATTCGTTCGCCTACCGTTTCCGATCATCACTTAGAGAGGGGACTGTCTTACCTTCCGAGCACAGCGACTCCCTGAAGACACTACAACCAGTTAACCATCCCAGTGGAACAGTTTCTTCATAATGTAACCATCGGACGGTTAGAATGTTTTGTATCCACCAAAGTCTCCCCCGCACAGTCGTGGCGCTGGTGGGCTCTGGGCTGATGGATCTGGGATTGTCATTGGCTACCTCTATCCAGGTCAGATTGTTATTGGTATAAGCGCGAGGTTAAGCTAATGGGATTCCAACAAATGAATGAAGCCTGGACATTAGAAGATTTAGATATCTATAAACCTATAGGTTCCAAGTCAGAAATTAATACAGAATGTATAATATTACAAACTACTGTAAGTAAACATGTCTGAGAATTGAGAAAATAAACTATGAAAGAGAAGAAAGAGAAAGCAAAAGAGTAACTTCAGTGATGGAAAGGAAAAAGAACTAGCTTTTCCTCACGGACTGATCTGATGTGATCAACGCTGGTGGCAATTAGGATGGGGATGAGCTGGTGGGGAGGTGAGCTGTTTGGGAGATGGACTGGTGGGGAGATGAGCTGGTGGGGAGATGGGCTGGTGGCAAGTAGGATGGAGATGGGCTGGTGGGGAGATGGGCTGGTGATAATTGGGATGGAGATGTGCTGTTGGCATGTAGGATAGAGATGTGTACTCTGCAATCAGGAGATGCCTTGTAATCTGGAAAGCACGATTGTGCCTTGTCTTCTAGGGAGAGAGGTGGAACCCTGTTTTATGTCTAGACCTACGGTCCCTGTATTCTCGGGAAAATTATGACCTTTGTATTCTCTGTTCAACTATGACCTTTGTATTCTCTGGACGATTAGAACCTTTGTATTCTCTGGACAATAATAACCTTTGTATTCTCTGGACAACTATGACCTTTGTATTCTCTGGACACTTATAACATTTGTATTCTCTGGACAATTATAACCTTTGTATTCTCTGGACAACTATGACCTTTGTATTCTCAGGACAACGATGACCTTTGTATTCTCTGGACAACTATGACCTTTGCATTCTCTGCACAAATATGATATTTGTATTCTGGTGAGAACGGTGACTTTTTGTATTCTCTGGATTACGAAAACCTATGTATTCTCTGTCTCGAATGGTTCGGGAGGATCTTTGTGCGTGATAAGGACATTTATAGCACCACTGCCCCACAGAGAGCATGTCGTAAGAGGTGACTAACTGTGTCACATGGCATAGCACCGGTCATGGTTAGGTGGTTTTTTTAGAGCAGCAAATATGGCGCCTAACAAGCTGTGGTCTACTTTGCTTTAGTGTTTGAGTCTATTAAGATGGATTCGCACATCGGTTAACAAGCTTCCTCGGCACTTGTCCCAGCGCAGGAAACCCTTCTCCCGACTACATCCAGCTCATACCAGAGCTAGAATGTGCACAGGGGCATCCACCCCTGTATAATTTAAGATCAGCTAAGAACTAAGGACTATTCTCTGGAGAACGATGACCTAAGTATTCTTGGGAAAACGATGACCTATGTATTCTCTGGAGAACAATGACCTATGTATTCTCTGGAGAACAATGACCTATGTATTCTCTGGAGAACAATGACCTATGTATTCTCTGGAGAACAATGACCTATGTATTCTCTGGAGAACAATGACCTATGTATTCTCTGGAGAACAATGACCTATGTATTCTTGGAAAACCGATGACTGACAGAATGATGGTTATAATAATCCAGATAGTGCAGGGGTTCCAAACACATTGCTCACGTTTCACATCCTACCCGTAAAGAACATTGGTATCACATTGTGTGATGAGATATAACAACAGATTTAAGAGAACATTCATTTATCACTTTCAAGTTCTGAATTTTTCACAAAAGGGAACATTCAACTATTACCTTCAAGCTCTGGATGTTTCACAAAAGAGAACATTCAACTATCACTTTCAAGTTCTGAATGTTTCACAAAAGAGAACTTTCAAATATATCTTTCACGTCCTGAATGTTTCAAAAAAGAGAACATTCAACTATCACTTTCAAGTTCTCAATATTTATCAAAAGAGAACATTCAACTATCACTTTTAAATTCTGAATGTTTTCCTCGTCCACTCCGACCACCCCCCCCCCCCCCGCCACCCCCCTCCCCCCTCCTCAGAAAAAAAAAGCTGCACTGTTGGAGGTAACTCGGCAACTCTTCGAACACGTATTGTAGATGCTTCTTCTAATTGTTATTGAGACAAATAGTACGTACAGGATTCAGTTGCCAGCTCCATGTATGTACATGATTCAGTTGCCAGCTCCATGTATGTACATGATTCAGTTGCCGGCTCCTTGTATGTACAGGATTCAGTTGCCATCTCCTTTGATGTACAGGATTCAGTTGCCGAATCCATGTATGTACAGGATTCAGTTGCCGGCTCCATGTATGTACAGGATTCAGTTGCCGGCTCCATGTATGTACAGGATTCAGTTCCAGCTCCATGTATGTACAGGATTCAGTTGCCGGCTCCATGTAGGTACAGGATTCAGTTGCCGGCTCCATGTATGTACATGATTCAGTTGCCGCCTCCATGTACGTACAGAATTCAGTTGCCGGCTCCATGTATGTACATAATTCAGTTGCCGGCTCCATATTCAATCCTACTTGCTGCCCTGTGCGACATGCCGGGCAAGTTACAGTGTTACTATTCAATGCTCTCATGTCAGGCCTAGGTAACTCACAAGTGGATTATGATAATTAAAGCACAAATGAAATGTGAGGCAATGCTAGAAGGTCTGATCGTAGACCAACTGTAACAAGCCAATAATAATGTTATGTATATGTAACAGAAAAGTGGTGTTTCTAACAAACGATCTTTATTAATTACGCTTTAACGATGCATTCATTTGCAGCCACTTGGATAAGCCACTTAAGTGGTTCACTGCATCTGTTCATGGATATCGTAAAGGGCAAATACAGAGGTGTACCCATGGGGAGTGTAACCGTAAAATGGGAATTCGTTGCTCTGATACTGCCGCTGAAAGAAGGTCATATATACTTGTGGCTCTACGATTCCCTTGAGCAAAACTGCTAATCATTTCGGTTCGTCATAGCTGTCTCTATCATTATACATTCGTGGAGGTTTGAGTTTAACAATAATTTACTATTTCAAAAATATTAAACTTCTTAATTCTCGCCGGTGTACGTCCTGTCACAGTACCGTTTTATTGGTTCATCGCTACCGTGGTGTCAAGAATTCACCTTTGAACAAGCATTGGAGAAACGAAAGCTGTTGATCTCCATTTGCAACTATATTTAGATAGATAATACTGAAACTTAGAAATCCGTGCACTTTCACAGAAAAAATGTTACTTCAAAAGGTTTCTAAACTGTCTTTTTTTACCTAAACTTCAAAATATATTAACGGTTTTTATTTTCATCCATAATTATTGACGAATTATTGCTAGTGAATGCATAAATCGTATATGTTCCTGTTCTTGAATTCAAGAAACGTTCGTTTTCCTTGTGTTCTCTTTGTTCAATTTTGCATCATTTGTGAAAGGGAGTTTGAAAGCCATGTTTAAGTTGGCTCTTGATGTTTCAAATTAACGAACACTTGGCCGCAGAATCTTCTAATATACTTCATTCTTTTCACGAATGCTGACAATTATCGCTGTCTTGCCAGCTGTACCAGGAGTATTCTTCAACTTTGATATTCATAACATGTTCATCCTTCCCTTCCTGCGGAGATGTGCGTAAACGCCGTCAGTCCTGCAGGAATTAGATGATTAAAGAACCACAACATTGAAACAATTATGCCGAACAGCTCTCGAGCGTGGAAGCTTCTTTTTGAGACAGCAAATCGCCTTACTTTACCTGCTAAAAAGTTGGCCAACTAGTTTCAGACATACGACATGATGTTTCCTTTGATATGCCTCGTACGTTCTTGAAGAATGCGGAGGTTAATTGTGCTTCCTGTAAGTTTTGCGAGGGCGTGAGGGTTGTGGCCATGCGCGGGTAGGTTTCCTCCAGCTGAGCTGATATTGTTACAACCCGCACTTTTGTTTTACACCGCACGTGTCAAGCTGAACACATATCACGTGCATTGATTGTGTGCAGTTGCAATCTTCCCCTTATATTTGCGCTGCGTTTGCGTGTATGTCAGTATGTGTATGAATGTGGGAGCATGCATGTGTGTGTGTTGTGAGCATACCTGAATCTTGTCTAGAAAAGCCGTTCGTTTCTCCAAACTTCTCTGAAGTTTAGCTGCCATAATGTGAATACAGCATTTACTTTTTGGGATAACTGTGTATATTTATGTCATGTGTGAACAAACATCCTACATTTCAGTCATCTGCTTCTCTGATTTAAGCTCGCTCGTTCCTCTTCCAACATTCTTGTGTACGATTCGTGAATCACCAGCGAGTTGTTTTGTTTGGAAGATCGTCGCTTCTGCTGTTTGATCAAATATTGATGTTTATATATCGTGTTTGAGGCACTGTCTATGTTTGTAAATATGTTAGATCCACTATCCGTGTTCGCAGATTATGTTAGATCCACTATCAGTGTTCGTAGATTGTGTTAGATCTCAGTATACATTTTTAGGCGAAATAATCGAACAAGTACAGAAGTTTACATATTTCGGGAAAACCATAACATAAGATACCCGTAATGAGACAGACATTAAGACAAGGATTGTATTGGATACAATATCTTCAGAGAAAAACATAAATTTGCTAACCTCAAAGAATATCAGGATTGAATTGAAGACATGAATAATCGTCACGCACATATGGCCATTTGCACTGTATGAGGCTGGAACATGGACTCCAGCACTCTAGCAAAAACGGATGAAAAAAGCTTGGAAGCATTTGAAATGTGGTGTTACCGTAGAAGGGAAAGAGTGAGTTATATAGAAAGAAGATGCAATGACAATGTACACACGGGTGTGAGCGCCCAAAGACAAATATTGAAGATGATACAGAAACGAATATTGAGCTAGCTGGGTCTCAATATGAGACATAAAAGTCTTCGATAGAAGATATCAGACGACATGATTCCGAGGAAAAGCGAAATAGAGTGACAAAGACTCACGTTTACATCTCAGGCACCGAAAGGCATTAAATTATAGACCTAGGCGACATCCACAGACTGTTTTGTCTTGATGATGTAACTTGCGCTGTATTTGGATTATAGTGAGGAAGAACTGCGCCTATCATTGACCTCACACTTTGGTCCCGAGGTACCTTGGACCAGTGGCAAGACATTAGTCAAGACGACCGGAGGCAACTCATGATGCAGGCACTCTGGTCTCCACCTCCCGTGAGACCAGGGATCACTATGATACTTGTGAGATTTGATAGTCCACCGCTTATGTTCATCGCTTTGGGAGGCGAGAGCTTGACCTCTCGACCCCAGCGACCCCTGACCTCTCGACCACAGCGACCCCTGACCTCTCGACAACAGCGACCTTAAGAAAACTCTGCTGTAGATTATGTAGACAACCAGTGTCACACTTCATTCTTACAAAGTGACCAGCGAACGATGGGGATGTTCCCCCCCCCCCCCCCCTTCAGCTTTTCGAAGTGACCCCCGTGAAGTCATGCTGCAGATGTACGGGTCTCGTCTGAAGGATCTGGGCTTGTCATTGGCCAGCTCTTTCCTGATCGGAGAGTCAGTAATGATCAGGGACGATGGTTTTACTAGGTTCCGCCAGGCTGGATACCACTCCGCCAGCCTCCACCCTATCTTGTTTACTTGGAAATTCGAAGGCCCTTGAGATGTGTTATTGAGAATGCTGGATGATTTTCATAGATTTCACGGTTCCCTCACGATATCGCCATAAGAACGGGTTGCGTAGAGAAAATGATTGTAATATTGACGATAGTTAACTAGGTCTCATTGGCTTTCAGTTTTCAATGACGTAGACTACAAACACCGGATTTTCAATACTGTGGATCGTAGGACGTTGAGCATGCAGAAAAGTAACGTACGAAATAAATATCACACTGAATAATGAACACAATGGAGGACTCCTTTGCTCGAATCCATTTCCAACAATTGATATTGTTTGACGTTATGACATACAATATTGTGCGAACCAGCTGGAGAGTTGAAAACATGATGAAGGAACTATATTGACTTCAATGACTGCTTGACTGTTGTTGATTCCATGAGGCAAAATATGTATTTGATTCTTTGGAAGTGGAAAACACAGCACAATGACATATACAGTGCACACAACGTATCCAAATATGATCCACCATTGGCGGATCGCCATAGATATAGCAATAGGAATCAACATCAGGCAATGGAAGCAAATGGGATCCTACAAACAACATAACGAAAACTGGAATATTTAAAGATTATATTAGATCCCCTGTTCATTTTTGAAGACTATGTTAGATCCATTAAAAATGTTTGAATTTTAGATTCAGCATCCACGTCTGCAGATTGTGTTTGTTACACTTTACATGATTGTAGATCAACTATATGTTTGTAGATCAACTATTTGTTTGTAGAACAACTATATGTTTGTAGATCATCTATATGTTTGTAGATCAACTATACGCTTGTAGATCAACTATACGTTTGTAGATCAACTATATGTATGCAGATCAACTATCTATGTATGTAAAAGTATACTGATATATGTGTTTATTGTTCCACCTTGTATTGCATGTTCAACTTATGCTCTGACCTCTCGTTTTCCACATACAGCCAACACTTACATACACCAATTCTAGGAAACATCCTGTACTGACATCTACCAATTGTCTTATCTTTCTTGATATCCTTAGAACATGGAGCCACCATTACACTTGACATCCTGGCAGGAAGCTGGTGATGAAACATGTCATGTTTTTTTCTGAGGTGACTTCTGTAACACGTTGGTTGACATGATGTTCTTACTAGCTCCACGCGCTGCCTTCCTCGGTCGCGTTGTTCTATCCATATACTAATCTAGCAGATTGACCAATGCGCTTGATCTCAGTAGTATTGATCGACACGTAGGTGAAACCATGCAAAGCACAACAACCTGGAAGACTCATGTCCACTTTCATCAGCACAATCGGGAACTGAGGATAGCTCGCAAACCCGCCACTAAAAGTCTTTTACAAAAGAGTAAACATTCTCATCGTGGACATTCAACAACAACAACAACAACGATAACAACAACAATGATAACAACAACGATAACAACAACAACAATAACAACGATAACTTCTTCTTCTTCTTCTTCGTATGCTGTCAGACGTCAACTTGAATTTGTTCCAAGAAAGCAACTGTGATTATGAGGCTGTCGACACTGCCATAGAGCTTGTCTAGTGTTGGCACTGGTGATGGCCACATGTGCTTTCTCTGGTCCTCGTATGTCGGGCAGTTTTGCAACAGATATTCAGCGGTCATTTTCCCGGTACCACAGGTGCATTCGTCAGTGCCACCTATCTTCAGTTTATTGAATAGGTGGTACCTCAGTCTGTTGTGGCCTGTGCGGAGTCTTAAGACCACGACCAGCTCTCTTCTGTTCAACTGGTAATAGGCATCATTTTTGTTGTGTAGCCAGTATGTTCTGTTTCCCATTTGACCATGTATCTAGCCCTAATAAGCCGGTTGGACTCTTCGTAGGTCACACTAGAATCTGGTTGTGGTAGTCTTGCACCTTCTTTTACCAGTCTGTCTGCTTCCTCGTTGCCTTGGATGTGGGATGGAACCAACTTTACCACTACTCATTTTGGTGCGGACTGCTGGCATAGTTGACAGAGCACTGCTCTTAAATCATTAAGTTCAGTATTTTTCTGACTTTTTAGTGCTGTAACCACGACCAGGGCATCTGTAAACAGGACTATCTGGCTTTCATTGCTTTCGCCTGTCAGCATTGCTTTTACTGCAGCCTTCAGTGCCTCTGCCTCGGCTCTAAAATTGCGTGAGTATTTTCCAGTTGCCACTGACAGTGTTGTTTTTCTATCATTTTTTAGGCTCAGGAGTACCCCTTTTCCTCCGTTCTGTGTTGTGTTTGTTACAGAACCGTCGGTGTATACATGGGTTCAGTCCATGCTTGGGTAGTTTTCCGCTATGTACCTCAGGGTTATGTCTCTTCTTTCTTTTTCAGTCTGGCTATTTTTGTTTCCAATACCTGGTATATTTTCTACCACCTCCGGAGTGATATGCTGCTGTCATGTGGGTTTGCGTACAGTAGGGATGGGCTTTGGTGTTGTTAATGCGTTCATAGGGTCTTCGCTCATCTTTGCTTTGGCTATTTCTGCAAATTTTCTCCGCTTTAGTTTGCCATTTCCAAATCTATTTAGTCTCTGATGCATTGGATGGTCTGTCAGTCTTCTGAGTTTCTTTACTTGCTGCTGAGCTCTGCATTCTCTTCTGTCGGTCATGGATTGCAGATTTGTAATCTTTTCAAGTTCTACAATTGGCATTGACTTCATGCCTCTTGTTATAACTCTCATGGTTTGGTTTTTAAGTTTGCTAATTTTGTCAAAGTTCGCCTTTGCTGTTATTGTCCATGCCGCAATGCCATACTCTAAAACTGGTCTTACTCTTCCAGTGTACAGTTTCTTTAGTATGCCTTCGTCTGCTTCCCAGCTTTTGCCTGCAAGTTTCCTCGTGATTTCCATTCTTTGTCTGGCTCTCATTTGGTTTCTCTCGATTTGATTTGTCCATGTCATGCGCCGATCAAATGTGACGCTCAAGTAGTTTGGGTTGTCGTTTGGCCGCAGATATTTATCGTTAAGACTTATTTTGGTGTTCTGAGGTTTATTTGAAAGCGAGAATACCGTACATGTTGTTTTTTCTTTATTTACTTTGACCAGCCATGATTTCGCCCACTCCTCCAACGATGTTAGGGCCTGCGGCATCCGATTGTTTGCTACGGTGAGATTTTTTTCGGAGGTCCACATAACGAGATCGTCTGCAAACATGGAGCTGTGGACTCTTCTTGTTATATTCTCTATGATATCAACAACGATAATAACAACAACAGCCACAACATCAATAACAAAAACCACAACAAAAACAACAGCAACAACCAGAACGCTGTTCTCTTTTAAGGGACCTGGCTGTTGTCTGTGTTGTGGTACTCTCCAGTCTAACCTTATGTCAGCTAATCAGCACATGACTTACAGTTAGGAGCCAAAGTCAGCTGTGAATGGAATTTTATTGAAAGTCAAAGTCAGCTGAGAGTGAAATCTCATTGAAAGTCACAGTCAGCTATGAGTGAAATCTCATTGAAAGGCACTAATGTATTGACTATATTTCAACATGGATATCACCTCTTAGAAGTTGTATGCACAGAACAATTACATCGTGGGCATTAGCAGCACCAGAGGGAAACTCCATGGCGTAATCTCAAATGCGTACTTGTTTTGTCCTTTTAACTTTTAAACATATGAAAGTGATTCAATAACATCTGATATGGACATACCGTGAACCATCTAGGAGACATTAAACCTGAACATGGAGCAGGGGGGTAGACTGACTGCTCATTGATATTGTCATCGAATGGCTGTGATGAGAGCCACGTTCTACCAACGACACACTACATGATGATGATGGTACTGTAAACGAGTTGGACGACGAGGAACGCCGTACTAGCTATTTTCAGCAGGACGGAGCCACATGCCACATCACAAAGGCTGAAATTGATTCCTTCTTTAAAAATCGTTTCACTTCTAAGGGACTTTGGCCACCAAGGAATCATTGACTGACCACCTGATTTCCTCATATGACGCATGCTGAAAGGGAAAGTGTAACGCAACAGGCCAATGAATCTCGTGGATCTGCATGAATAAATTCGGCGAGAAATTGAGTCAGTGACTCCTGGTGTGTTGGTGAATACCTTCAGTAACATGCAGGCATTCCGATGTTAATTGTGATCACTCGCGAAATTTGCTGAGCTCATTTTGCTTCTCAGACAATAAGGTCTCGGTTCAGTTCCGTTCATCCCATAACCCATCAGGTCGTTGGGGCACAATTGAAGACACTCCCTCACTCCCACGCCATCTCTCTCTCTCCGATCATCCCGTAACCCATCAGGTCGTTGGAGCACACTTGAAGACACTTCTCCACTCCCACGCCATGTCTATCCGTTCATCCCGTAACCCATTAAGTACTTTGCGCACACCCGAAGACACTCCCACAATCCCACGCCATCTCTCTGTGTCTGCTGTCGCCTGTCGTGCCTCACCGAATCGAACGTTTGACTACTCAGTGATGTTGTTTGTCAGTCTCTTCCTTCGACGTCTCCGTCCTCTCTTTCTTGGTACGGAACCAGGCCGTATCGAATTTTTAATTTCACTGAACCGCCTATACCAAGCCATTTGGTAGCTGTGAACAGATCATCAGAAGGCGCAGTTGCATTTTCCACTCTCCATCGTATTTCTACGTTCGTGACACGATCCTTATATGTAACATTTAAGAGATTTCTAAAGCACCTCATTTCCATTGCATGCATTCTGTACTCGATAGCCGCAGTAATGGTCCAAGTCTCACAGGCATACACAAATATTGAGAGCACCAATGAGCGCATTAGTCTAACGTTCATGCTGAGGGCGAGCCGCTTATCCTGACAAATGTTTTCAAAAGTATATGGGATCACTGATCAGTGTTCCCAGATACTTGAACCGGTGACCAACTTCGAGTTTCTGACCATTTGCTTTTATTACAGATATAAACCATCCCGTGTTATTAGTCATCAGCTTTGTTTGCTCTGGATGTATCTCCATGCCATAGCTTTGCGCCGCTCTGTCCAATCTACTAATCAACTCCTGTTCCGTTTCCGTGCCTGCCAGACCATCTATATCATCTGCAGATTGTAGATTTGTAATTGCCTTGTCACCTATTCTGACTGTTCCAGCATGTCCCTCTAGGGCCGCCGTTATTATTATGTCCAAGAACACATTGAAGAGTGTTGGAGAGAGTATACAACCCTATCTCACCCCAACAGACGTGCGGAACCATTCACCAGGTATTCGGTCTACAGAAACTGCACTTGACGCCTTCTCATAAAGGTTCTCAATTACCTTCACAATATTACTATTGATCTTGTAATGCTTCATTGATGTCCATAGCGCCGAATTCCATACACTGTCGAACGCCTTCTTGAAATCGATGAAGACATTATATATGTGTTGTTGATACTCTAAGTATTTCTCATTCAATATCCGCAGATTAAATATCTGTTCAGTGGTACTTCTTCCACTCAAAACCCTGCTAGCTCTTCGGCAATGATCTTCTCTGCCTGTGGTTTTAATCTGTTGTGGATTATTCTTAAGATAACTTTGCTAGGATGATTAATGAGGCTAATTGTTCTAAAGTAAGCTGCGGTAATACCATTCATTTCGTCCAGATGGTTGGCCACTCTCCTGTCCACTAACCTCTGTTGCGATGAATGCCAGGGTTTCGATTATGACCTCACCTCCCACTTGTAGGAGCTCTGCTGTGATATTATCAACACCCAAAGATTCCCCTTCTTTAGCATCTTGAGAACTTTCGTTACTTCTTCTCTTGTCACCGGTTGATTCTCCTTTCACATAATCATTTCGGGGGCGATTGCATTTCCTGGGTCACTTCGACCCCCAAGTTTATATAGCCCGACTATCGTGGACTTCTGTGAGACATTTTCCCGCTCATATTCTGAATCGTTGTATTGCAACCTTGTACATGCCTTGCTAGGTCCCAACCTTGTATTAGCCTTGCTAGGTCCCAACCTTGTATTAGCCTTGCTAGGTCCCAACCTTGTATTAGTCTTGCTAGGTCCCAACCTTGTATTAGCCTTGCTAGATCCCAACCTTGTATATACCTTGCTAGGTCCCAACCTTTTATTAGCCTTGCTAGGTCCCAACCTTGTAATTAGCCTTGCTAGGTCCCAACCTTGTATTAGCCTTGCTAGGTCCCAACTTTGTATTAGCCTTGCTAGGTCCTTGACTTTGTTTGATATGCCACTTGGCATTGTTTCTTCCCAGATTGTGATCAATATCTGGGCACTGAGCAGTTATCCATTCTACCTTGGCCTTTTCATCTTGGCCTTTATGTTTCCATTTATCTCTCTGTATTTCGTCATCCCATCCAGAGTATTCTTCAAACTCTTCATTAATCTTCTCTTGTCACATAACTCGAGTGTCTCATCTGTAATCCATGCCTTCTTCTTCACCCTTCGCTTCCCTAAGACCTCAGTTGCTGTGTCTATCAATGCCGAATTCAGGGCTTCAGTTATCGTCTCAATATCTGCCTCTTCGCTAAGAACCAGGAGGAGTGCGAATCTTCCTCCCATCATCGCTCCAAAAGCCTCTACTATCTCCTGGTGCTTCAGGTTCTCAAGGTCAGATCTTAGCCTAGTTACCTCTCTGTTCACAACTTTCTTAAGTCAGAGACGCCTGGTCATCATCACTAAGTCGTGGTCGCTCCATATATCGGCTCCTCGGAAACTCCTCGTCCGTGCGCTATTGATGCTGGATCTGAATCGCTTCTCGGCCAGAATGTAGTCTATATGACTATGCAGTGCTTTATTTGGGCAACAAGTTATGTCCCTGTAAAATGTTATTAAATTATGTTCATTTGTTTAAACGTTATACGGAGAAACTAGGGGCCGGTAGCGAGTAGGACACCCTGTAGTATGTTTATATTTAACCCATTCAGTCAATTTTGGCAGATTATAGGTCCAACACTGCTTTTACATTCACTTTATACTGCTTATATGGAACGATAGTCCGTTTCTAAGCATTAGGGTTCTATTGACAATGTGTTTATGCAATTGAGGAGGCCATCCCATCACAACCTTTCCCAGTTATCTGTCACGACCTTCCAGGAAAGAAGCAATGACCCCACTCGGACTTCGAGACGAGTCTATTGAGAATGGATCAGCATCACCTGGGTACAAAGGAGATGTTAATAGTCTGTCTAACGATCAAGTTGCATAGCCTTTGCTGACGCTCTAGGCATTAACCTTGACCTCCCAGTTTCGGGAACTGACAAAGGACAATTTGTTTAATTGTAAGAATTATTCAGTGTCCTCAATACTGATGATGCCAAATGCCATCTTCGTATGGAAGGTTGGCTGCAATTGATCTACAACACCGTCTGTTTCTTGACTTCATGTGCTCTCTGACAGACTTGTTACTTCACTTCATGATCTTGAAAGACTCGTCTTCATTGTTTTCCGCCATCTACTGCTCACATTTCCGTCAAGTATTGTTTTCCGCCATCTACTGCTCACCTTTCCGTCCAGCATCGTTTTCCGCCATCTACTGCTCACATTTCCGTCAAGTATTGTTTTCCGCCATCTACTGCTCACATTTCCGTCAAGTATTGTTTTCCGCCATCTACTGCTCACATTTCCGTCAAGTATTGTTTTCCGCCATCTACTGCTCACATTTCCGTCAAGTATTGTTTTCCGCCATCTACTGCTCACATTTCCGTCAAGTATTGTTTTCCGCCATCTACTGCTCACATTTCCGTCAAGTATTGTTTTCCGCCATCTACTGCTCACATTTCCGTCAAGTATTGTTTTCCGCCATCTACTGCTCACATTTCCGTCCAGCATCGTTTTCAGCAGTACGTCGTCTCTTTATACTTTATCATCATCTGGTTGATCAGTCCTGAGACTGGTTGAAAGGTTGTCTGAGTATACCTGTCCATATATAGTTGATGTTTTCCCAAAGCTAAATGCCCATGCCACAATCGCTGTGTGTGTTGTTGACTGACTCTATCAGTTCCTGCAATTCTTGCTCACTTGCAGCCAATGGATCATCGCATTAACACGTAGTCAAATACGAAATACACAAACAAGAACGTTTCTAAGAATCCGCGAAAATCAATTGCTTGTAAATGTAGAACTAATTAGATTCCATGCATAATTTGTTCACCAGTATAAATAACTGGATAGTTCGTGAAATTGTTGAACATATTCAGTTTAGAATTTTGCGACGTTAACCAAACATGTTGTGGACTGATCTGCGCATGCGGATGATGACTCACCAGGGCTTGTTATGTGTTCAGGTGTGTTCGTGTATGCGCGTTTGTTTTTGGGGGGAACAACGTGTCACAAAATCCCCGTGTGCACAATGAGCGTGGAGATAGCCACGTGAGTTTTGTCTACTTATCTCTGACATGCCTTCCTGTAATCTGGCCTGTCAAAATCAGATAATGGCCGCTGTGATGTGGCATTGAGTGGCACATGTAAACATCACCACAGAAACGAACTAATAGGGATAGACACAAGAAGAAGGCAAAGAATTGTGGGAAACTAAATATGCGACTGAGAAAATACAAGCTAACATAAACAATGAGTAGAAATAATGAAGAAAGTGTACAATGATGACCGAACAAAAACAAACAGAATGAGACTGGAGATTTGAAGATTATAGAATCCATAGAACACAGAAGTAGTCAGTGTTACCTAAACGTGTCAGAAAGCGTCCAGGATTTATTTATTTATTTTCAACACAGGAAATTGAACATTATTTTTAAGTCTGTGGTTTACTAAACGAGGCAATTTCTGGAGCCTCGAAAAACATCAGCGATTTTAATCTGTTAAACCTGAGGATTGTTTGTATCTTTTCAAAAGTGATCATTCTGTATGTTGTGTTGGACTTGGCAATTATGAGAGTTTTGTCAATTGTGGTTTGGTGCGTGTCTGCTCACATTTGGGGTTATGTGTGTCTTCTCAGATTTGTGTATTGTCTAAAATGTAATATTATGTGCCTTTGTCAAACGTGGTATTGTGTGGGTCTGGGCATGTTAGGTATTGTGTCTTGTAGAAATTGGTTTTGTGAATGTTATGTCAAACTAGTGCATGGAGACATATTGCAGATGCTTCTTCTTCTTCTTCTGCGTACGCAGTCAGATAGTAACCATTATTTTTTCGAAAAAAGCGGCGGTCATCCTGAGACTCTCGCCACTACCATAGAGCTTGTCTTGCAGTTCCACTGGCAATGGCCACATCTGCTCTCTCTGATCCTCGTATGTCGGGCAGTTCTGCAGCAGATGTTCAGTAGTCATTTTGCCAGTACCGCACGGGCATTCGTCGGTACACCCTATCTTCAATTTGTTGAATAGGTGTTACCTCAGTCTATTGTGGCCAGTGCGAAGTCTGAAGACAACGACCTGCTCTCTTCGGTTCAACTGGTAATAGGCATCGTTTTTGGTGTAACCAGTATGTTCGGTTTCCCATTTGGTCATGTACCTGGCTTTGATAAGCCGTTTTGACTCTTCGTACGTCATACTGGTATCTGTTTGTGGTAGCCTTGCACCTTCTTTTGCCAGTCTGTCTGCCTCCTCGTTGCCTTGGATGTTGCAGTGTGACGGAACCCACTGTACCACTACCCTTTTTGGTGCGGACTGCTGGCACAGTTTGCAGAGTGCTGCTCTTAAGTCATTAAGCTCAGTGTTTTTCTGGCTTTTTAGCGCTGTGACTACGGCGAGAGCATCTGTCAGCAGGACTATATGGCTCTCATTTTCACTGTGTGTTACCATTTCTTCCACTGCCGCCCTCAGTGCCTCTGCCTCCGCTCTGAAATTGCTTGTGTACTTACCAGTAGCGAACGACAGTGTTATTTTTCTGCCATTTGGTAGGTTCAGGAATGCTCCTGCCCCTCCGTTCTGTGTAGTGTTTGTTACAGAACCGTCGGTGTATGCATGGGTCCAGTCCATGCTTGGGTAGCTTTTCGTTATGAAGCTTAGGGTAGTGTCTCTCCTTTCTTTTTCAGTCTGGCAGTTTTTGTTTGCAATACCTGGTATATTTTCTACCACCTCTGGAAATATATCCTGCCTCCAAGTAGGTTTTCGTACAGTAGTAATGGGTTTTGGTGTTGTTAGTGCGTTTATGGGATCTTCGTGCATCTTTGCTTTGGCTATTTCTGCAAAGTTTCTCCGCTTTAGTTTCCCAGTTCCCAAATTGTTTAGTCTCTGGTACATTGGGTGGTCCGTCAGTCTTCGGAGTTTCTCTGACTGCAGCTGGGCTCTGCAGTCTCTTCTATCGGTCATGGATTGCAGTTTTGTAATCTTTTCAAGTTCTACAATTGATATTGCAGATACAAGAATAGACAATCTAACGGGGGCAGGGATGTGGGCTGTCGCCTGACATTTCTCTCACTTTATTGAGGTTTTTCTTGCAAGACGTAGAGTCAATGTCAGGACGACTAAAGATGAGGTACTTAGAGAAGCACAGACACAAAGAAGCACAGACACAAAGAAGCACAGAAACAAAGAAGAAATACACAAAGAAGCACATACACAAAGAAGCACAGACACAAAGAAGCACATACACAAAGAAGCACATACACAAAGAAGCACATACACAAAGAAGCCCATACACAAAGAAGCACAGACACAAAGAAGCACAGACACAAAGAAGCAAACAAACAATGAAGCCCAGACACAAAAAAGCACATACACAAAGAAGCCCATATACAAAGAAGCACAGACACAAAAAAGAACAGAAACTAAGAAGCACAGACACAAAGAAGCACAGACACAAAGAAGACTAATGATACGGTACTTGAAAAAGCACAGACACAAAGAAGCCCATACACAAAGAAGAACAGACACAAAGAAGCACAGAAACAAAAAAGCACAGACACAATGACGCACAGACACAATGAAGACTAATGACGCGCTACTTCAAGAAGCACAGACACAAAGAAGCACAGACACAAAGATGCACAGACACAAAGAAGCACAGACACAAAGAAGCACAGATACAAAGAACACTAACAATATGCTACTTCAAGAAGCACCGACACAAAGAAGAAAAAACATAAAGATGCACAGACACAAAGAAGCACATTCACAAAGATGCACAGACACAAAGAAGCGCTGACACAAAGATGCACATACACAAAGATGCACAGACACAAAGAAGCACAGACACAAAGAAGCACAGACACAAAGAAGCATAGACACAAAGAAGACTAACGCTGCGTTTCTTAAAGAAGCACAGACACAAAGAAGCACAGACACAAAGAAGACTAACGCTGCATTTCTTAAAGAAGCACAGACACAAAGAAGACTAACGCTGCATTTCTTAAAGAAGCACAGACACAAAGAAGCACAGACACAAAGAAGCACAGACACAAAGAAGCACAAAAACAAAGAAGCACAGACACAAAGAAGCAAAGACACAAAGAAGCACAGACACAAAGAAGACTAACGCTGCGTTTCTTAAAGAAGCATAGATACAAAGAAGCACAGACACAAAGAAGCACAGATACAAAGAAGATAAAACACAAAGATGCACAGCCCGAAAGAAGACTAACGATGAGGTACTGAAAGAAGCTAGAATACAAAGAAGCATGTAGCGTCTGACGGAAACTCGATCTCTTACCAAATATCTAGCCTGTTCCAGAGTTATGCCTAACCATCCCTTGACATCTTGGTGCCATCGTGTTCAAGAGTTATGCCTAACCATCCCTTGACATCTTGGTGCCATCGTGTTCCAGAGTTATGCCTAACCATCTCTTGACATCTTGGTGCCATCGTGTTCCAGAGTTATGCCTAACCATCCCTTGACATCTTGGTGCCATCGTGTTCTTAATCTGCCTATGCCTCTTTGCCCGGCAGCATACGAGTACTTTCCATTACTGTTCTTTCAAGACCGTTGTATCTTTTGGTGTGACCAAAGTATTTCAATTAGCTTTTCATTATGAATTTATGAACCAGCTCTCATCTATGCCCAGCTCGTGTCGAATGTCTGCATTCTTTCTTTTTCGGTCCATGGTATTATGATGGCTTTTTTATAACATTTCCACTAGAAGGACTCAGCTATCTTCCTTGAGTTTGGGTAACTGTCCTTTTTTCACAGTCGTATGCTGCCAAAGGAAAAACACACGTTCACAACATGTTCACTTTGTTTGGTTTGCTGGTATGCTGCCATAGATTCCTCAGGTTGTAGTCACTTCATTGCCATTGCCAACCGGTTTTCTGATTTCCTTTGAGCAGTGCCCATTGTTGTCAATTCTGGAGCCCAGGTACTTGAAGGTTCGTGACCTGTTCTATTTCCACATCCCCGAATTTATGTTGACTTCTTGTTTTGTCGGTGGTCATTATCTTTGTTTTGCTTATGTTTAGAAAGAAGTTAGTATCTTTGTTGCACCTGCTTACTACCACTAGTATTTGTTCTAACGTTCTGTATAGTCTGCCTATCTTAGTTCCTATCTTGTATCCACCTTAACAGAGCGTACTTTCAATATCTGCATCATCTCTAACGTTCCTCAGGATGCACTGGGCATAAATATTAAAAAGGTATGGGGAGAAGATACAGCCCTGATTTACTCCGCTTTTGTACTTCAAACTAATCTGATGTTTCAGCTATTGGTCGCTGACCACTGCCGTGCTAGGTACAAACCCTTATTCAGGGCTTGGAAGTGAGAGAACGAACGAAGAAGAAGAAGAAGAAGAAGAAGAAGAAGAAGAAGAAGAAAAAGAAGAAGAAGAAGAAGAAGAAAAAGAATAGGAATGGAAACAAAGGATAAAAGACATGAAGAACTGCTGGCAAGAAGTTATGTGAGTCCAGAAGAGAAAAGTGACATACATGTTTGCTGATATAAAGGACAACTGACGTATAGGATTGTTGGCACAGAGAGCTGTTGACATTGAGAGTTGTTGGCATAGAGGGTTGTTGGCATAGAGTACTGTTAGGATGGCACAAACTGTTGTTGGCACAGAGGGTTGTTGGCACAGAGTGTTGTTGACGTAGAAGGTTCTTGGAACAGACGATTGTTGGCAGATAATTAGGCTGCTTTCGTGATTTCGAACCTTGGCACGTTGTAGTTCCAGTCTAAGCAAGCCACCTGACTCTCGACTTGGCCACACGCTTCAAGCCAGCTCTCTCTCAACTTGACTACACGCTTCAAGCCAGCTCACTCTCGACTTGGCTACACGCTTCAAGCCAGCTCACTCTCGACTTGGCTACACGCATCAAGCCAAGTCACTCTCGACTTGGCTACACGTTTCAAGTCAGCTACCTGTCGACTACGCTACACGCTCCACCAATCTCATATTACTGATCTACTTGGAAATAATTTCATAGACTTGATTGCGTTTCTATAGTGCCATTTTAGTTGATTACTTATCAATAGTTTCATATTACTAGACTATAACTCTACAGTGCCATATTACTAGACTATATCTCTACAGTGCCATATTACTAGACTATATATCTACAGTGTCATATTACTGGACCAGCTATCAATAGTTTCATATTACTAAACTACTAATACAGAGTGTCAAATACTTGACTACTTGTAAGCAGTGACATATTATTTGGCTATTTATCTGTAGTGCTATGCTGTTGTACTACTTAAGTGAAGTGTCATATTACTGGACTACTTATCTGTAGTGTCATATTATAAATGGCCTGTTTCGTCTTTGCAGATGCTTATGAAGCAGGTGTTTCACTAGACGGTTCTTTTCTTCCGTCAACGTATGCGATTATTGTCGAGTTTCTCTCTCCAAGTAGCTTCAAGTCTCTCCCTCCGAGTAGCTTCAAGTCTCTCCCTCCGAGTAGCTTCAAGTCTTTCTCTCCGAGTAGCTTCAAGTCTTTCTCTCCGAGTAGCTTCAAGTCTTTCTCTCCGAGTAGCTTCAAGTCTCTCTCTCTGAGAAGCTTCAATTTTCTCTTTCCGAGTAGCTTAAAGTCTCCCTCTCCGAGTAGCTTTAAGTCTCTCCCTCTGAGTAGCTTAGTCTCTCTCTCCGAGTAGCTTTAAGTTTCTCCCTCCGAGTAACTTTAAGTCTCTCCCTCTGAGTAGCTTTAAGTATCTCCCTCCGAGTAGCTTTAAGTCTCTCCCTCCGAGTAGCTTTAAGTCTCTCTGTTCAAGTAGCTTCAAGTCTCTCCCTCCGAGTAGCTTTAAGTCTCTCCCTCCGAGTAGCTTCAAGTCTCTCCCTCCGAGTAGCTTTAAGTCTCTGCCTCCGAGTAGCTTCAAGTCTCTCCCTCCGAGTAGCTTCAAGTCTCTGCCTCCGAGTAGCTTCAAGTCTCTCCCTCCGAGTAGCTTTAAGTCTCTCTCTTCAAGTAGCTTCAAGTCGCTGCCGCCAAGTAGCTTAAAGTCTCTCCCTCCGAGTAGCTTCAAGTCTCTCCTTCCGAGTAGCTTCAAGTCTCTCTCTTCGAGTAGCTTCAAATGTCGCTAGGCCATTTCGGAGTAATGTCTTCCATGTAGTTTACACTGCGATGAGTTTTCTCAAGCATTGTGGTCGATGGAAAAGTCTGTTTTTGATGCCTCGCAAACATCTTTATATATGAGCATGAGTGACTGTGAGTCTAACCCCCCCCCCCTCCCCCTCCCCCATCTGACAGCTCACCATACAACACCAGTTTTCGAATGCGCCCATTGTCCATTCTACTCACGTGGCCCAGCCAGGCCAGTCTTCTAGCACGTAACAGCCCTTTAGCAGAAGAAAGATTTGCACGTTGCAGTACTTCTGTGTTTTTCTTGTCCTGCCACCTGATGTTCATAATTTTCTGCAGGCAGCGGAGGTGAAAAGTGTATAGCTGTCTAACGTGCCTAGAGTATGCCGCCCATGTCTCTGGCGCGTACAGCAGTGTGCTGAGATTACAGGCCCGATATCTGATGCGTACAGCAATGTGCTGAGAATACAGGCCCGATATCTGATGCGTACAGAAATGGGCTGAGAACATAGGCCCGAAATATCTGCAATTTTGTCTGTAAAGTCAGTTTAAAATTTCTCCAAGCTCTCTTGAAAGGTCGCCAAAAGTAGTCGGTGCTCTCCCAATTCTTATATTTATTTCCTTGTCTAGAGAGAGAGAGCGCTAGTGTTTGTTGACCCGAGGTAGCTGAAATGTTTGGTTGAGGCTAGGAGATTGCTATTGAGATTGATGTTTGCTTGATTGACGGTACCTGACCCCAGGACCACCGTCTTCGAGATGTTTATTGATAGCCAGAACAAATCGCATGCCCCGGCTAAACTGTCAATTCAAGATTGCAAAGGGTCTCCTCGTGAGCCACAAGTGTAGCATCGTCAGCGAATAGAAGGTCTCTGAGTAGGACTTCCCTGGTTTTTGTCTTTGCTCTTAGTCGGGTTAGGTTGTAGAGTGAACCATCAGATCTGGTCCGAATGTAGACGTCTCCAAGAGCATTTTCGAAAGCATTTTCCAGAAGGACAGCAAATATAATACCAAATAGTATGGGGGCAAGGACACAGCCCAGTTTGACTTCAGTTTTGACGTCAAAACTGACAGTTGTTACGCCGTTCACCTGCACGCTCGCCTTCATGCCCTCATAGAAGGAAATGATAAGACTGAGTAACTTTGGAGGGCAGCCTATCCGCTCCAGAATTTGGTAGAGTCCTGGTCTGCTGACTGAGTCAAATGCTCTTGTGAGATCTACAAACGCAATGCAGAGAGACCTTCTCTGATCTTTGCATTTATCCTGGCGCTGTCGAAGTGTGAACATCTTGTCTGTTGTAGAACGTCCGGCTCTGAAACCGCGACTCAGGCAGTGCACGTTCTGCGAGTCTCTGCAACCTCTTTAGGATTACACATGCACAAGCTTTACCTGCGGTATTCAGGAGGGAAAGGCCTCTGAAGTTATTGCAGTTCCCCCCCCCCCCCCCATTTGTCACCTTTATTCTTGTATAGCGACACTATCTTTGCATCCCGCATACCTTGAGGGATTTCCCCTTCCCTCCAGCAGCGAATGGGTAGATCATGAAGGCGAGGCAAAATAACTTCAATGTTCTCATTTAGGACCTCTGCAGGGATTTTATCATTTCCTGGTGCTGTGCCACTAGAAAGTCTAGTTAAGGCCTCGGTAAGTTCCATCACCGTTGGTTCGTCGTCTAGTTCTGAGATTTGAAGAAGCTTTGGCGTTGTCTGGCTCATGTCGTTATTTGCCTGCTTCTCTGTGGAATAAAGATCAGAGTAGTATTCTACCCACCTTTCCAGCTGCTCACTCTTGTCTATGAGGTGCCTGCCTTCTTTTGACTTTAGTGGGGCAATTTTTGTTATGCGCGGTCTGAGAGCAACTTTGAAGCCAGCATACATTTTCTTAGTGTGGCCAAATGTCGGCTGCGTTTTGTATTTCTTGGCAGAGGAAGCACCAGTATGCATTTGCACACGTCCTACATTCTCGCTGCACTGCAGATTTTGCGCACCGAAGATTTTCTCTAGTGCCTTCAGATGGTGTTTGTTTCTTCTTCTTCGTTCATCCTCAGGTCAAGGTTCCGGTTTCTCTTTCAAAGGACATCGTTGTTTGTAAGGCTGTTTCATCTCCATACAGCTTCTTTCTCATATCTGTCTCACGAGGTTAGCATTGTTCTATCTTTTCCTGCGTAAGCATGCAGCTTTGTAGGATGTGTTCTACGGTCATGATATGCTCCCTACATGGGCACCTGTCATCTGTCCCAATCCTCATTTTGTTGTAAAGATGACCCTTGAGTCTGTTATGCCCAGTTCTCAGTCTGAAGATGATGACTTGCTCTTCTCTAGTTAAGTTGAAGTAGCTGTCTTCTTTTCGGTAGTCGGGCTGTTGATCTGCCCATTTTACCCTGAAGTTGGCTTTAATTATGGTCTTGGCCTCATTATATGTGATACTCAGGTCTGTTTGTGGCGTTGCTCCTCCACTCTTTGCTAGTTTGTCTGCAGCTTCATTGCCTTAAATATTGCAGTGGGATGGGATCCACTGTATGACCAACCTTGGATGCTCTGCTTAGAGCTGTGTCAGGGAGAACATACATTGCTCGAGATCTTCATCTTTGTGTTGTTTTAGCGCTGCTAATACTGACGCGGCATCAGTCAGGAAAACTATGTTTTCGTGGTGGATATCTTTATCTTGGATTACAAGCTCAGCTGTGGCCTTAAGTGCCTCTGCTTCTGCACGGAAATAACTGGAATATGTTCCCGTAGTTAAAACTCGAGTTTTTTCTTCTCCATTCCTTAGCCTGTAATAGACCCCTCCACCTCCATTGGATGTGGCTTTGTTAGATGAGCCATCTGTATATACTTGTGTCCATGTTTCTGGTGGGTATACTCTTCTAAGATATTTCTCTGTGATAAATTTTTTTCTGAATCTGTCTGAGTTCCCTTTTTCCCTATTCGCTCTATGGTTTCTACCATCTCAGGGGACTTTGATTTTTTCCATGGTGGGTTTTGGGATGTTTGTTTTTGATTTTAACCACTGCCTGGCTTATGATTTGGTCTGCTCTTGCAAGTTCTTTTGTTCTTGATATGAAGTGGTTTCTCTTTAATCTCCCTTCTCCCATGTGATTTATCATGTCATATTTTGGGTGATCAGGCATTCGTTTGAACTTTTCCCCCTGCTGGAGTGTTTTTGTTGGTGGCTTTTTTATCTGGTTTTTCCATGTCAACCGTGGGTCCATTGTTATTCCCAGATAAGTTGGACTTATGTCAATGGGGAGAGTCTGGCCATTTACCTTTAGGATCACTTCTTGGGGCTTGAGAGATAGAGAGAAGATTGTGTACGTGGTTTTGGAATCGTTTATAGCGATATGCCATTTTTTTGTCCATGTCTCTATTTTATTTAGAGCCTCCTGCATTTTGTTTCTAGCTACATATGTATACTATTCGGATGTCCATAGTGCCAGGTCATCTGCATATAGTGCACTGTGTACTCTTTTAGAAATGTATATGATTATATCATTGATATATATGAGGAACAGCATGGGTGAGAGTATTCCACCTTGTGGAACTCCTTGTTCCATTTTCATGGTTTTGCTGAGATGTCCTTGGAGTTGCACTCTTGCTGTCCTGTTATCTAGATAATCACTAATCCAGTTGTACATGTTGTTGGTTATACCCATTTGCAGTAGTTTCAGTTTTAACCCGCTCTTCCATATTTTATCAAAGGCTTTTTCTAGGTCTATCCAGACTGCCAATGTTTTCTTTTCTTTCTTGAAATGCATCTTCTTTTTCCTGCGAGAGTTATGTTACCTGATCTTCGCTCGATCTGTGTCTACGAAAACCTGCTTGCTGGGGGGATAAGTAAATTATTTGATTCCATAGGGTTTGTGTTTGAAGTCCAGTAGCGCCTTCCTCTTTAATGCCGGAAGTGGGATAAGCGTTGCTGCATTTGCTTCCAGCCAGTCTCTTTTGGATGATGTCCTGACGCCAAAATCGGAGACAGCACAGGAGTAAATATTTGTTTTGAGGGTGTCCCACGTGTCGTTTATGGAGGCGTCGCCTTCTGCTCTCTCTTCTAGATTGCTAATTTCTTGGTTGAATACCTCTTTCTTCTCCCGCTTTAAGCCCCTTGGTGTTGATTTTGGGTTTGGTCGGTCCATTTGACTTTTTAGATTTTCTTTGGTATCAGTTTGACTCTACCAATGACTAATACATGATCAGTATTGCAGTCCTCACTATGGTATACACGTGTTATTTGACATGCACTTAGATGTTGTCTGCACTTAGATGTTGTCTGCACTTAGATGTTGTCTGCACTTAGATGTTGTCTGCACTTAGATGTTGTCTGCGTGTACAAAATCAATCTGATGCCAGTGGTCTGATCTTGGATGGGCCATGTTACCTTGTGGTTTTGCCTGACGTCACGCACAATTTGTTGGATGAGCAGAATTCAAGCAGCCTCTGTCCGTTTTCGTTTATGCTTCCTTCAACATGGTGACCTAATCAGACTGGTCACAAATGTTTCTCTGACCCAGTGCGTGCATTGAGATCATCCATTACGTAGAGCTGCTCTTCGCCTAGAAAAGAAACGACTATACTTTACAGTGAGTCATAGAACGTCTTTCTCTTCAGCAGAAGCAACAGAGAACGACATGATAGTGCTGTTATTCCTTTGCTCCCCTGCACGCGGGTGTGACTCCTTGGGGTCATTGACCTCTGGTTGGGATGTTCTGGTCTCACATTTACACACCGAAGGCATGTCCCGTGACCGCTGGGTTTTGGAATTGTCAATGTACACATAACCCGGCGTCATCTTTATGACGTGGTTGGTCAACCGAGAACGAATGTTCACAGTGACTGTATGGTGTGTTAATATATGTCATACTACTTGACTACTTATCTGTAGTGTCATATGGCTGAACTACTTATATGTAGTGTCACATTACTGGACTACTTATCTGTAGTGTCATCCTACTGGACTACTTATCTGTAATGACATATTGCTGGACTACTTATCTGTAATGACATACTGCTGGACTACTTATCTGTAGTGGCATGCTACTGGACGACTTATCTGTAGTGCATGCTACTGGACTTCTTATCTGTAGTGGCATGCTACTGGACTACTTATCTGTAGTTCATGCTACTGGACTACTTATCTGTAATAGCATACTGCTGGACTACTTATCTGTAGTGGGATGCTACTGGACGACTTATCTGTAGTGCATGCTACTGGACTACTTATCTGTAGTGGCATGCTACTAGGCTACTTATCTGTAGTGGCATGCTACTGTACTACTTATCTGTAATGGCATGCTACTGGACTACTTATCTGTAATGGCATACTGCTGGACTACTTATCTGTAGTGGCATGCTACTGGACTACTTATCTATAGGGTCATCTTACTGTACTACTTATCTGTAGTGTTATTTTACTATCGCCGACTAGTGATGGGTTCATTCATTGCATCTGTTTCCAGTCAGGGGACTGATCTAACTTTCCATTATTTTACCAAGTGGCAGATGGAATTTCGATGCTCTCTGAGTGAGGGAGGAGGAGAGAGGGGCTACACCGGGTTGGGAGAATGGCTAGGAGGAGGGGAAGGTAGATAAGGAAATAATTTTGTAGAGTAATGGACATGGAATCTAAAACGGGAGTGGGGGTAGGGGGGCGGGGGGGGGGGGGGGGAGATTTCAGAACGAGACCGAAAGTAAGGGCTAGAATAGACGAGATGTCACAGGAAGGAGATTTGGGAGAGAACAAAAGCATAAGAAAAGCAGCTAAATATGGAATGAAAAATGTAGGAAAATGTAGCATTAGATAGTGTGTTGTCCTTTCATTTAGTCATTTCTGCTGTCATGGTTACCGTGTCGACAGCGATATGTCTTCGAACTGTTCGTATGTTTTTTGTTCGTTCGAAAACACGTGTCCACAAATTCATATAAGTTCTCCAGAATTCAATAAACTTATTAACAGGATTCCTTGCACATGCTCTTATATTTGCCATGACGTTTAGATTGTGTGCATTAAAACTATGAAGGAGTTACCGTTTTTCAAGGTGACTAGTTTAATTTTTCTTTTTTTTTACAATAAAAATATTTGGTTCCACCAAAACGTACTTTACTGTACAAACAGCATAATGTTAATGAGCAATAGGCTTATCTTCACTTACCACGTGGGGAGATGGCATTGATATTTATCCTGCTGTTAATGTATGTACGTTACGAATTGAGAAGGACGTTACATGTCTAGTGTGTGTCTGGGTGTATGTGAAATATTAGGAAGTGATTTTCAAAGAGGTGCATGTAAAGGAATTAGTTAATATGATTCTTTTTTTTAAATAGCATAAAGTAGATCTTCTGGTAAACATTCTCGTGATATATCGAGGCACTTCTTGCCTCATCTTGCGTCCTTCAAGGGAGCATCGCAGAAAAAAAAGATATTGGTCTTGATATGTGTGTTGTGCCTGATCTGACGCGACGTCCTAGTCATTATATTGTATCTGTCCCTGACGCGATGTCCTGTTATTATGTTATATCTGTCCCTGACGCGATGTCCTGTCTTTATGTTATGTCTGTCTCTGACGCGATGTCCTGGTAATTATAATGTGCCTGACTCTGACGCAACGTCCTGGTCATTATTGTGTACCTAACCTGACTAACATATCACCTCCTCAACAATTGCATATTCTTTGGAATTCATAATCATTATCAGGTGCCCTGCCGGATGATGTTGGTGATCATGGACCTCCATCAACTACTATCACGTGTGACGTTTACCAACTCTGTTATTGATTGTCGCTTGTGCCATTCTCTCAGACTGTCCAACATCTTCTTTCTCTTCTTTTCTGTGTACGTCTTTCCTGGTATCTTTCCCGCTGTCACAACATGTCTCAAACCGCCTATTATCATAACAAGCCCCAAAACGAATGACTGTCGCGTTATGATCCTTGCAATAAGTTGTCTTTGTGTTTACGCCTCTTAGAGTACTGTATCATAAGTTGTCTTTGTGTTTACGCCTCTTAGAGTACTGTATCATAAGTTGTCTTTGTGTTTACGCCTCTTAGAGTACTGTATCATAAGTTGTCTTTGTGTTTACGCCTCTTAGAGTATTGTATCGTAAGTTGTCTTTGTGTTTACGCCTCTTAGAGTATTGTATCATAAGTTGTCTCTGTGTTTACACCTCTTAGAGTACTGTATCATAAGTTGTCTTTGTGTTTACGCCTCTTAGAGTACTGTATCATAAGTTGTCTTTGTGTTTACGCCTCTTAGAGTACTGTATCATAAGTTGTCTTTGTGTTTACGCCTCTTAGAGTATTGTATCATAAGTTGTCTTTGTGTTTACGCCTCTTAGAGTACTGTATCATAAGTTGTCTTTGTGTTTACGCCTCTTAGAGTACTGTATCATAAGTTGTCTTTGTGTTTACGCCTCTTAGAGTATTGTATCATAAGTTGTCTTTGTGTTTACGCCTCTTAGAGTACTGTATCATAAGTTGTCTTTGTGTTTACGCCTCTTAGAGTATTGTATCATAAGTTGTCTTTGTGTTTACGCCTCTTAGAGTACTGTATCATTAGTATTACTTGCAGTCCATAGGATCTGCAGTATTCTTCTGTAAAACCACATCTCCGTTGCTTCCAAAAATCTAATCGCTTGCTTGCTTATTATCTATGATTCACTGCATATGTAAGTATTGGTGCCAGGTATCATCCAAGGACTCTTTTTCAGTTCCAGTGACAAGGTTTTGTAGCAAAATATTCCTTTCTTGGTCTGGAAGACAGATTTTCCTTGGGTTATTCTGCAATATAAATGTTGTAATTGCATCTTCCATCTGATGTTATGTATGTGCCCAGGTATTTAAACATGTTAATCTGTCTAAATTCGGTCCCCTTCGATTTGACTCCGCATTTTGAAGAGTCCTTTGGAACTAGAGAACGAAAATATAAAACAAAAATAAAGAACAGATTTGCGCACGGTTAGACAAGTCTTTTTCTAACATAAGCCGTTTGCCCATCAAGCATGTCCACCGGGCCAGTGATTGTATCCAAAGGCGTGTCTGTGGAGAAGGGAAAGGAGAAACGAGTTGAGACCTTTCTTGTCAACTTCGTGGCGTTCGTTTCTTATCTCCGGAGTCGAATTTGTAAAGCATATGTTCATGTCAATAAACTAGAAATACAGACGAAAATTTGTTTCGTTTTAAATTTTCGATTTTTATTTTTTTTTAATTCTGCTCAAATAACGCTGCTGATTTAAATAAAAGAAAGTAACAGAAAAGATTTGTATAGAAATAAGAATAGCTCAAGATAGACAATAATAGTATATTCGATTGCGTTCACCTGCTTGTTACCTGTGCTCCAACATAACCACAATAATAGTGGAACTGAGATTGTGTTACACCGAAGACTTGTTGTTCTTGATGAATCTTGTTTTCTTAGGCCATCCTTCTACTTTTGTCTGTCTATCTTGTTCCACGTGTTGTTCTACTTTCAATATGTCTCCACCTGCCATTTATATTTCATGTTCACCTTCTTCTGCCTATCACTATTTCTTCCTTTACTTGCAAGTTACCATTATGTCGTTTTTTTATTAGTTCCTTTTTATATCTTTCTTCTTCTTCTTCTTCTTCTTCTTCTTCTTCTTCTTCTTCTTCTTCTTCTTCATCTTCTTCTTCTTTTGTCTTCTTTATCTCTTATTCTTCTTCTTCACCTCTTTCTGTTTTAACTTCTTCTTCTTCTTCTTCTTCTTCTTCTTCGTTTTCTTCTTCAGCTTCGTCTTTGTCTTATTTTTCTATTCTTCTTCTTCTTCTTCACTTTCTTTTTTATCTTCTTCTTCTTCGTCTTCTTCTTCTTCATTTCCTGCTTTTTACTCTACTACATCATCTCTTTCTTCTACTTTATCATCATATTCGTCATCATCTTCTTTTTCTTCTACCTCTTTGTCATTTCTCATTTGTTCTTCCTTTCTATCGTCTTTCCTTATTTCATGGCGTATCATTCCTTTATTTCTTAGTTTTATTTGTTGTATTATCGTAGTTTTCTTTCTTTGGTCAATTTTTTTAACAGACTATAATATGTAGTTATATAATATAAGATTGATTGACTGACACGAGTGCTGACATTATCGGGCAGGTCTGGTCCTTTAAAACTGTTACACAGAATCATAATTAACCACACTGACCACCAGTACTGGCGTGGAAAGGAAGTTGGCTCAAAAATAAGTCGTAGAGATAAATTCACAACCCAAAATGTATGAGCTGGATGTAGCCTGGATAAAGATTTCTTGCTTAACGGGCTAGGCTCGAGTAGTGTAATACTCTGCAGCATTGGACCGATAGCTGCCGGAGGGTGGTTAACCGATGTGCGAGTCCATCTTAATAGACTCAAACACTAGAGCTACAAACATCACAAACATGAATTATCAATCAAAGAGAAAGGGATGGATACATAAAATAGAATATGAACACATGCATGAGTTTTTAAAAAGCACTTAGCTGGAAAGCACATTAGAACTCGTAAAGGGTCTCAACGCGTAGTGGACAGGAACCGGGTAACAGATGGGTGAAAAGCGAGCTGAAGTGACATGGCTAGAAGGACGCACGAGGTAGAAGAAGGCTGATCGAGAATGACCAAGTAGTAACACAGGAGCACGTAAAACGCCGAACTGGACAAAAGAGAAAAAAAGATAGACGATGGAGGCAAATAGGTAAGCTCGGATGAGATAAGGACCAGGTCAAGATAGGGACAATGTCGATGCAATGCTGCTGAAGACAGTTCAACAAGGAGATCAGTTAATTCTCAAATGTAGCGATTATGAGCTAGAAACAAGAAGAAATCATGCACAAAGGTCATCCAGGTGCACAGAAAGGGGGTCGGAGATGCAGCTGTGAATTAACTAACGGCAGCCAGCGAGACACGACTAGTTGTTGAAATTAGGTTCAGCGACCCACAGCTGACTCCTCAACTAAGGTGCAGCGACCCACAGCTGACTCCTCAACTTAGGTCCAGCGACCCACAGCTGACTGCTTAATGTAGGTCCAGAAACCAACAGCTGGCTGCTTAAATTAGGTCCAGCGACCCACAGCTGACTGCTTAACTTAGGTCCAGCGACCCACAGCTGGCTGCTAAACTAGGTCCAGCGACCCACAGCTGGCTGCTTAACGTAGGTCCAGCAACCAACAGCTGGCTACTTAAATTAGGTCCAACGACCCACAGTTGTCTGCTTAAACTAGGTCCAGCGACCCACAACTGACTGCTTAAGTTAGGTCCAGTTAAACACAGTTGTCTGCTTAAACTAGGTCCAGCGACCCACAACTGACCAAGACACTATTCTGCCTGTAAGTGGTAGCAGTGGACATAGACATCAACCATGCTGCCTGGCTAAGAGAATGGGTATTGATGATGTAATGTCTAGCCGGGCCTGAAACATGTCTGTGTCGTAAACTGCAACAAAGCGTGACACCATCTTTTCATTGCGAACACAGATGAAGAAAAAGAAGAAGAAGAAGAAGAAGAAGAAGAAGAAGAAGAAGAAGAAGAAGAAGAAAAAGAAAAAGAAAAAGAAGAACAAGAAATAATATATTGCGTTTGTCAGAAATTACGTGAGATTCTTGGAACATTTGTGAAGTGCAAGACGAAGCCTAAAATCGTAGCCCTGGTATTGTTTCACCATCTCCCTTCAAACCGGGCTGGCACATTTGGAAAGGTGATGCATACCTGGGGACCATAGCGATTTAGCCTTGCACTCGTTTACCGATTGTTGGATGCAACGGGAGAGTCCCTAAGGGCGCGAGTACGGCGCTATTGTTGGCGGATTGCACTCCCCTGGTCTGCTCTTTTAGCGAGGCGGCCTGTGTTATCTGATGAGCTTGTTTGGGCCTGGCAGGAAGGGGGAAGGGCAGGTCGTTAGTGTGAGCTCGACAGGGTTCTTAAAGGAGAAATCATTCTAATAATAGAGGGAGTCCAGATGACAGGAGGGGATTGATATAACGAAGGAAAAACTGTCAGGTCACACGGAGACAAACTCTGACAACGGTTTGTAATTAGAACTGGACTGTTATTCCATGTTTCTCTGCTACCTCTTAGGGGGTAGAAGTGTCCTTGTCTTTTCTTTGAGATCTGTAGTTTTCACAGGGTAGAGGTAGTCGCCCCCATGACAACCCATTTTATCCGCTTCTCTTCTACCTTTTGGGGCGTGACCCCTCACAGGACGAGATAGACGGCCCCATGCCTAGCCCTCTTTAGTCGCTCCTCTTCTACCTTTCATGAGTAGACGTTTTTTTGTCACTTGCCTAAAGCTACTACAAAGCATGGTATCCAAGCCCTCCTAATCGCCTCTTACAACGTGCCAAACGTTTCTTTCCATGCATGACCCGGTAATACGCGAGCGAGATGAAAACAATAACCTCCATGCCATTCGAGAAAATTGAATGTGGAAGGAAGGAAGGAAGGTAGGAAGACCTGTTAAGTGTTCAGCCTACATTGTGTCTGTCGTCGTTGTTCTTAGACAAACTGCCTCGTTTGCGTGTTGAGCTCATTCAGGCATTGCTCACCTTCCTTGGTGCCGTGGATGATGATGACTATGCAACCGCCAGACTGGAGGCGGTTGAGCATGTTTCCGTCTATGGTAATACCCATGTCATCCACAGTTAGTGTGCGGACGACCTGCTCAAGGGCTGATATTGTAGATTTTTAGGAGAGATTGTATCATCCATCGTGCGCCACGTTCAATGTGTATATTAATTGGTAGGTAAAAAGGGGTGATATTTGAATCTACTAAAAGGTGATATATCGAGGCGCCAAGCTACTCAACGAGTGATGGAGCGTAGAACACTGGCACTTTCACAACGAGACCACATCCACAACACCATCATCAGGAGTCAAACCTGCTTCAATAACGTCGTAGATGCGGCGTTGCTGTAAAAGTTCAGGTGAGCAAGCTACGTGGTACGCATGTCTGACAATAGATCGACACGTAAAGCGACGGCATGGTGGCCCTACACCTATAATCGTTGCTCCGGAACCCGGACGTCCACGAATGAGATGGAGAGATGGCCTGCGGCACAACCTTCGTCCAGCATGTGACTTAATGGCAAAGGATAGAGATGATTTTAGACGACATTTGGATATCTGGCAAAAGACACAACTTGTGGCTGAATAAACACCAGGAATACAGTATCACAGTAAACTTTGACAATCATTAGGACCACTTGGACTTGTCCCTGTGGAGCAGTTAACTGACAATACGATTATACGTACCACCAAGCAATTGCCAACTAGGAGACGGGGAATGGATAACACAGCCATCTAGATGTAATATATCACAGCACCATTATCCGACTTGGCACTCAACACATACAACTTAACAGTCATTTGAACATAATCCAACCAGAACACACTCCAGAGTGTCGGTTGTGCATACATCCATACGATGGTGAGTGAGTAAGTCCAGGTAGCAGTGAAAAAGGCAAATGCAATGTTAGCAATGATAAAAAGAAATATTAAACATAGGAGCAAGAAAGTTAAATTCAAACTTTATAAAAAATTAATTAGACCTAGATTGGAGTATTGTGTACAGGTGTGGAGTACTTATCGTAAAGGGATACACACATGTTGGAAAGGATACACATATGAGCGACAAAGTTGATAGTGGGATTCGAGAATAACAGTTATGAGGAAAGATTCAGAAAAACCGTCCTACAATGTCTGGAAACGAGGAAGCATTTGAGGGACTTAATGCAGGTTTATTAGATAATCAAAGGAACGGATAATTTAGACTATAACAAGTTTGTTTTTTGAAATACAACCACGCACAAGAACAAGATGGCACAGCTAGAAATTTGCTAAAGAAAGGTCCAGATTAGATATAAGGAAATATTTTTTTAGCCAAAGAGTGTTGAATGCGTGGAATGCATTGCCACAGAAAGTAGTGAAGTCAGGGACAATTATTGCATTTAGAAATATATTGGATGCGCCAAGCTTTTAGAGGAAGGTAAAATAAAAAAACTGGTTGTATACAGACTATGCAGCGTCTTCTAAACCAGTGTAAAGACGTTCAGTTTAGTTAAGAAACTGTTGAACATAATCCTTTGTAATGTCCGGCGTTTGCCGGGGTTGGGAAAGAGCTTCTTCCTCCAATGCCAGACAGATGGAACGTTTTGTACGGAACTAAACAACAGTTTACAAACACTCGCAGATAACACTATATGGCATTGGGTCAAAGGGCTGGAGCCCATAGGCTGCTGGATTAATAACCAACAAGATATAATATATCAATGTCCAGGAATGGTTTTCATTAACAAAGGTCAAGACGAAGTTGGACACGTGATGTTTCATTCAGTGAACAAAAACAATATGGAAGGTTCAGACGGTCTATCTGTGGCTTAGGTAGATAGTGGACATAGAGACCTCGAATACTCGGGAACATGCGTGGATCTACTGTCGTGGAATGGGAAGGCTCTCATTCTTGAATCATGGACACCGACAGTGTGGACGTTGGCTTTGGATTGAGGTGATGTTTTGAAGATGACCATCGACCTACTTTTGGGTGACGACACCACAATGTAGTGGCTGCTGGATTTGACAATCATAAGAGGTCCAAAAGAGGATTGACCAGGAATGTGAAGGACCAGGGTGCTACAGAAACTATCAGTACCTATACCCTTCGCCATTTTTTAACAAGGATTGAGCACCCACGGGTCTGCCGGAGTGCCGTAACTCCCGTTCTTAGCAGAACAACACCAGATAACATTTGAGAAAGTTAAGAAAGTTTTGATTTACATTGGCTAGTAATTATTCATATTGTGGATATTAGAAAAACTATATTTATTGAACATCTTTGAATTTGTTCTGTTCTAGAACACTCTCTGAACGTCCTGTCATAGAACACTCTTCTACGTTCTATCCTAGTATATACTCTCCCTCCCTTAACCTTATTCACTTCTTTCCTCGGACTCCTAATTTAGACCCTCCCTTCCTCTACCCCAGTTCACTACCCTCCCTCCCAATCATAATTTAGACGCTCCCTCCCTCTACCCCAGGTCACTAACCCCCCTCCCAATCCTAATTTAGACCCTCCCTTCCTCTACCCCAGTTCACTACCCTCCCTCTCAATTCTAATTTAGACGCTCCCTCCCTCTACCACAGTTCACTAACCTCCTTCCCAATCCTAATTTAGACCCTCCCTCCCTCTACCCCAGTTCACTACCTTCCCTCTCAATCCTAATTTAGATCCTCTCTCCTCTACCCCAGTTCACTACCCTCCCTCCCAATCCTAATTTAGACCTTCCCTCCTACCCCAGTTCACTACCCTCCCTCCCAATCATAATTTAGACCCTCTCATCCTACCCCAGTTCACTACCCTCCCTCCCAATCCTAATTTAGACCCTCCCTCCTACCCCAGTTCACTACCCTCCCTCAGAATCCTAATTTAGACCCTCCCTCCTACCCCAGTTCACTACCCTCCCTCTCCATAAACCAGTTCACTACGTTCCTCCCAATAATAATTTAGACCCTCCCTCCCCATAAACCAGTTCACTACCCTCCCTCCCAATCCTAATTTAGACCCTCCCTCCTACCCCAGTTCACTACCCTCCCTCAGAATCCTAATTTAGACAATCCCTCCTACCCCAGTTCACTACCCTCCCTCCCAATCCTAATTTAGACCCTCCCTCCTACCCCAGTTCACTACCCTCCCTCCCAATCCTAATTTAGACCCATCCCTCCTACCCCAGTTCACTACACTCCCTCAGAATCCTAATTTAGACCTTCCCTCCTACCCCAGTTCACTACCCTCCCTCCCAATCATATTTTAGACCCTCTCCACCTACCCCAGTTCACTACCCTCCCTGCCAATCCTAATTTAGACCCTCCCTTCCTACCCCAGTTCACTACCCTCCCTCAGAATCCTAATTTATACCCTCCCTCCTACCCCAGTTCACTACCCTCCCTCCCAATCATAATTTAGACCCTCTCCACCTACCCCAGTTCACTACCCTCCCGCCGAATCCTAATTAAGACCATCCCTCCTACCCCAGTTCACTACCCTCCCTCAGAATCCTAATTTAGACCCTACCTCCTACCCCAGTTCACTACCCTCCCTCCCAATCATAATTTAGACCCTCTCCACCTACCCCAGTTCACTACCCTCCCTCCCAATCCTAATTTAGACCCTCCCTCCAGAAAACCACATGCACAATATTCTCGCTTTCATTAAAACTCCAAAGTACCAAATTAAGTCTAAATGGCAAATTCCTGCAGCCAAACGACAACCCAACCTATCTGGGAGTCACATTTGATCGGCGCATGACATGGAAAAGTCAGATTGAGAGAAACCGAATGAAAGCCAGAGAAAGAATGGCAATCATGAGGAAACTTGCTGGCACAAGCTGGGGAGCAGACGAAGGCATACTAAAAAAACTGTATACTGGAAGAGTGAGACCAGTTCTCGAGTATGGCATTGCGGCATGGACAACAGCAGCAAAGGCGAACTTCGATAAAGTTAACAAACTTCAAAACCAAGCAATGAGAATTATAACAGGTGGCATGAAGTCAACGCCAATTGTAGAACTTGAAAAGATTACAAAACTGCAATCCATAACCGATAGAAGAGACTGCAGAGCCCAGCTGCAGTCAGAGAAACTCCGAAGACTGACTGACCATCCAATGCACCAGAGACTAAACAATTTGGGAAATGGGAAACTTAAGCGGAGAAACTTTGCAGAAATAGCAAAAGCAAAGATGCACGAAGATCCCATAAACGCACTAACAACACCAAAACCCATCAATACTGTACGAAAACCTACCTGGAGGCAGGATATATTTCCAGAAGTGGTAGAAAATATACCAGGTATTGCAAACAAAAACTGCCAGACTGAAAAAGAAAGGAGAGATACTACCCTAAGCTTCATAACGAAAAGCTACCCAAGCATGGACTGGACCCATGCATACACCGACGGTTCTGTAACAAACACTACACAGAACGGAGGGGCAGGAGCATTCCTGAACCTACCAAATGGCAGACAAATAACACTGTCACTCGCTACTGGTAAGTACACAAGCAATTTCAGAGTGGAGGCAGAGGCACTGAGGGCGGCAGTGGAAGAAATGGTGAAACACAGTGAAAATGAGAGCCATATAGTCCTGCTGACAGATGCTCTCGCCGTAGTCACAGCGCTAAAAAGCCAGAAAAACACTGAGCTTAATGACTTAAGAGCAGCACTCTGCAAACTGTGCCAGCAGTCCGCACCAAAAAGGGTAGTGGTACAGTGGGTTCCGTCACACTGCAACATCCAAGGCAACGAGGAGGCAGACAGACTGGCAAAAGAAGGTGCAAGACTACCACAAACAGATACCAGTATGACGTACGAAGAGTCAAAACGGCTTATCAAAGCCAGATACATGAACAAATGGGAAAGCGAACATACTGGTTACACCAAAAACGATGCCTATTACCAGTTGAACCGAAGAGAGCAGGTCGTTGTCTTAAGACTTCGCACTGGCCACAACAGACTGAGGTAACACCTATTCAACAAATTGAAGATAGGGTGTACCGACGAATGCCCGTGCGGTACTGGTAAAATGACCGCTGAACATCTGCTGCAGAACTGCCCGACATACGAGGATCAGAGAGAGCAGATGTGGCCATTACCAGTGGAACTGCAAGACAAGCTCTATGGCAGTGGCGAGAGCCTCAGGATGACCGCCGCTTTTTTCGAAAAAATAATGGTTACTGTCTGACTGCGTACGAAGAAGAAGAAGAAGAAGAAGAAGACCCTCCCTCCTACCCCAGTTCACTACCCTCCCTCCCCATAAACTAGTTCACTACGTTCCTCCCAATCATAATTTAGACCCTCCCTCCCCATAAACCATTTCACTACCCTCCCTCCCAATCCTAATTTAGACCCTCCCTCCTACCCCAGTTCACTACCCTCCCTCAGAATCCTAATTTAGACCCTCCCTCCTACCCCAGTTCACTACCCTCCCTCACAATCCTAATTTAGACCTTCTTTCCTACCCCAGTTCACTACCCTCCCTCCCAATCCTAATTTAGACCATCTCCACCTACCCCAGTTCACTACCCTCCCTCCTAATCATAATTTAGACCATCTCCACCTACCCCAGTTCACTACCCTCCCTCCCAATCCTAATTTAGACCCTCTCCACATACCCCAGTTCACTACCCTCCCTCCCAATCATAATTTAGACCCTCTCCACCTACCCCAGTTCACTATCCTCCCTCCCAATCCTAATTTAGACCCTCCCCCTTCTACCCTATCACACCCACCCCCATCCGTTTCTAATTCCCCCCCCCCCCCGTACCCTAGTTGATACGCTACTCCTCTCCAACATCGTATACTAATTTTCACTCATATCACAACCCCTCCGCCTTCTGCTGTCCTCATTCACCACCCTCCCCCGTCAGCCCTATATTAGTTTACTCCTCCAACCCCCCCCCCCTTCCTAGCTTTTCTAATTTCCACCCTCCCGCTCCTCCCTCCTACCCCTCTCCATTACTGGTCGTAGGACACCGCCTCCCTCACCTGTTCTAAATCCAACTCTCCCTCTCCTATTCTAATAACCCTCCCCCCTTTACCCTAGTTTACTCTCTCCCTCATCTGTTGTAAATCAGCTCCTCCCTCACCTATCCTAATACCCCCCCCCCCCCCCCCTCCCTCTTCTATCCTAATTCCGAACCTCCTAACGTTTCCAATGTACCTCCATGCTTGTCCCTACCAGCCATTAATCATGGCTCTACCAGGACCAGGGAGATCGAGCCACCACCATGACTAGCGCCCTTAATGCCAGTTTGGCACTACTTTGTTTTAATATGCCACGGGAATTAGCTCTGTTCCTACCGGTTTCTCGGCATGCCGGCTCTGATTTCGGCAGCCGGACTAATTGACAGGATTATCTCACAGCATCCACCGAGAGAATGCTACCACGCCGACCTCACTCCCAGAAATGGCAGCAGCGGCCAGAAAATGAACATTATTTCACGAGCCCGCCGTCTTGTGGTGTCATGTTTCGGTCTTCTTCTTCTCTATTTTGACACATAGAAGACCATTGTGGTTGGTTCCGTGATGGCCACTTCTGTCGCAGCAATGGTGTGTTTTTTTTTATATATACAAGGGCGGTTCACACCAAACCGGGACTTTTTTTGGTTCTAGTTTTACCTGAATGAGTTATAGCGTGCTGGAACTACTATCTTTAGTTTAGGGGCAGTTGTGTCCTATTAGTGCTAGATGGTCCACTTGCCATTGGTCAGTCATGTGACAGGTGAATAAAAATGGCTAGTGCTTGCATGGCACAGCGTGTTGTGATTGCGTTTGTTGTGAAGAAGTCGTGAAACCTGCAGAAATTTACAAATGACTGCAAATAGTTTGTGAACAAACGAGGAAGAAGAAGAAGAAGAAGAAGAAGAAGAAGAAGAAGAAGAAGAAGAAGAAGAACAAGAACAAGAAGAACAAGAAGAAGTTGACTCTACAGTCGTTTACCGCTGACTCAAAAGTCGCGTATCGATTATTGTACAGTCGTGTATCGTTGACTCTTCAGCCGTATAACGCTGACTCTACAGTCGTGAATCTTAGATTATACTACGTACATCGCTGGTTCTATAGTTGCATATCGATGACTCTATATTCGAGATCCGACTATTGCTGACTCCAGTCGAGTATCGTTGACTCCAGCAGTGCATTGCTGACTCTACTTTCGCGTATATCTGACTCAACAACCGTGTATCACTGACTCCAAAGTCATGTAGAGCTGACTCTGCGGTCGTGTATATCTTACCCCATAGTTATCTGTCGCTGACTCTAGAGTCGTGTATATCTGACCCCACAGTTGTCTGTCGCTGACTTTAGAGTCGTGTATATCTGACCCTACAGTTGTCTGTCGCTGACTCTAGAGTCGTGTATATCTGACCCCACAGTTGTCTGTCGCTGACTCTAGAGTCGTGTATATCTGACCCTACAGTTGTCTGTCGCTGACTCTACAGCAGTGTATATCTGACCCTACAGTTGTCTGTCGATGACTCTACAGCCGTGTATATCTGACCCTACAGTTGTCTGTCGCTGACTCTACAGCCGTGTATATCTGACCCTACAGTTGTCTGTCGATGACTCTACAGTCGTGTTTCGCTGACTGACGCCTCAATTGCGGTACCACTATTAACATTCGCTCGTTGATTAACCTCAGTACGTACGTACGGTGAGTATATCACCGGTCTCGTTCCTGCGAACCTTCAGCATGTCAGGACATTTGATCCAGTAGGCCAATGGATGTACACATCCGCCATTTTCGCCATTCAAATTAAGATAAATACCTACATCATGAAGATTGGGAGATGGGCAGTTACTGTTTTATTGTTAAAGAGTGCGCCTCTCCAGGATAGTGTGCAGACAATTGCTTAAAGTGTTAATTTGACTCAGCCCACAGATATCATTATCATGTGTTGGTTTAACAGTTGTATAGCGATGACATACTTTTTTTTTCTTTTATTTCTGTTGTGCTGCTTTTGTTTGTCCAGATCTTTATTAAGACTTTAAAAAAATGTCAATGTTTGCCTTCTTCTTTAACTATTCTTATGTAAAACTACTATGTCCGTTTTAATATTTATGTTCTGAGATTTGACCCCAGTCCTTCTTAGACTATATTACCGTTTTAGTTGTCCGACTACCTTTGGTCATAACCCCAGCCCTTCTCACACTATATTACCGTTTTAGTTGTCCATCCGCTTTTGATCTCAGATTTGACCCCAGTCCCTCTCACACACTGTAACCGTTTTGCACAAATAGGGCTACAATTCTCTAAACCTTGGTAGCTGAAATCAAATTTAGAGTTTCTCTTTGAACCGACAGATTAGCTATTTCTTTTATTGTTCTTTGTTTTGAGCTCACATTGCTTGCAAACAGCACGTTTCTAATAATAGCTCAGACCTATTCCACCAATGTCTACTCTGGTGCGATGTAGCCATCTCTATTGATCTGCCTAATGTACTGGTGTGTCAGTAATATAATACAAATTGTATGAGAAATGCACTACAACGGCACAGAATGTATCTCTTTCTGAGATAAATATAAGGGGTCCTGTCTAGAGCAGATCGGTCGTCGGTCCCAGTCCTGTGTCTGTGACGTCAAGCTTAAGTAGTCAAGAATGATCCTAATGTGATGTGAAGGAAGCTACAGTTAACAAGAACACAAATATAACACGTTTGTGGAGGGGATAGTCCGCAAAAAATATAACTACGAAGGCAACAGTTTAAGAGGATTCATGTAGCACGTGTCATTGTACTAGTGCAGCAAAGATAGCGCCGTACGGACTGCGGGTCTACATTGCAGTGATGTTTTAATTCATCATGTATGCCGCCAGGCAACGGATTTGCCTGGAATTTACACTAGTCGACGACGTACACTTGTGTTCATGGAAACGTGTCGTTGGTTTCTATTTGGACTGGTTAATTCGTTCGTTTTTTCTATGCTGGTCTGACATCGGCTATATGAATTAGCACTGTGCTTAAACGGTTAAATTAGAGTACTGTAGACCCACAGCCTCTTAGGAACCATCTATGCCGCTTAGCTAAAAACATAACCAAGACCTGATGTTACAGCCACACAGTCAACTTTTTGCGAAATATTCTCTGTGAACGAGCATCCATCGAATAATTTGAGCAGATTTGTAACTTGAATTTCGCCTGAACAGCGGCCGTTAAGCCTACTCTTTGCGATTTTCAACTGCGAAGGAATTTTTAAAGTATGCTCAACTGAATACAGTTGTCCGATCTCACTACTCAAAGATCAGGGGTCCGACCCAACTACCCAAAGATCGGGGGTCCGATCTCACTACCCAAAGGTCAGGGGTCCGATCTCACTACCCAAAGATCAGGGGTCCGATCTCACTATCCAAAGACCAGGGGTCCGACCCCCCCTACCCAAAGATCAGGGGTCCGACCCCACTACCGAAATATCAGGGGTCCGACCCCACTACCCAAAGATCAGGGGTCCAACTCCACTAGCCAAAGATCAGGGGTCCGACCCCACTACCCAAAGATCAGGGGTCCGACCCCACTACGAAAAGATCAGGGGTCTAACCCCACTACCCAAAGATCAGGGGTCCGACCCCACTACCCAAAGATCAGGGGTTCGACCCAACTTCCGAAAGATCAGAGAACATTTTTACCAGATTATCCACGTGAAAAAGTTCCGGTCTCTACCGGGATTTGAAACCGCGACCTCCAGCACCCTAGACGAACATCTTATTTTGAGACCACTGGGTTCCCTTCTCCCCCAGATAAATCATTAAACAGCAGAAGTAGAACAGATCAGAAAATAGTTATCAGATTGTGAACTAGACATGTATTTTTCTCAATGCGTTCAGAGTTTATCAACGAGCGGTGATTCGGTTTCTAAAAGCTGAAGGATGTCGACCAGTTGACATTCATCGCAGAATGCAGGCAGTGTATGGTTACAAAAGTTTGTCAACATACAACAATGAAGAACTGGACAACGATGTTTAAAGACAATATACGACTGACCTGGTTTCTGAAGATCTTCCGTCAACTCACGTCCTTCTTTAAACATCGTTGTCCAGTTCTTCATTGTTGTATGTTGACAAACTTTTGTAACCATACACTGCCTGCATTCTGCGATGAATGTCAACTGGTCGACATCCTTCAGCTGTTAGAAACCGAATCACCGCTCGCTGGGAGGATTTCGTATCACACACGTCATATTTTCAACGGTCTGCTAAGGAAACTATGAGTCGGAAGATAATACAATTTTGCAAACTTGACGGTTGGTATGTGCTGATAACAACAGAAATGACGTCATCGTATGCATCGTACGTACGTTCACTTTTTGCAGTTTGGTCTCGTTTCATTTGAACACGCCTCGCATTTACCTATATGATAAAATTTCGCCAGTGTGTAACTATTTACCATTAAAAAATAACAATTCATAAACAGCAAACCAGAGAATGGACGCTTGTTGGATCAAACTCAACGTAGATAGATGCTGGTACTTCTGTGGCAAAATCTTCAGGTCGGCTGCTTTTAAAATAAACAATAAAATCGTTAACATTAAAAAATCACAGCCAAGGGAGAGCATAGTGAGAGGATGCAGCAGGAGACGTATGCCATGTATTGCAAAATTTGGACAGAGAAAGAGTGAAATAACGTTAGAGAAATCATAGAATTAAAACTGTTTTAAATCGATTTCGTTTCGTGCAAACAACGTTCGTCGCTTGATTACACAGCCATGTTACAAAATGGCTGACATCTGAGCCATGATGGAGCCAGTTGTGAAATCCAAGCTGCAGAATATCCGCTAAAATGCATGCCTTTGCTGGACTTGCGACACTAAAATACTTTTAGCTCTCCAGCTGGAGTTTCCACCACAGAAACAACACTCTAAGATACAGCTCGCAGGAGTCCCTCACAGAAACAACACTTTTTGCGACCTCGCTGAAATCCCATTACAGAAACAACAATTGCACTGCCCTCGTTGGAGTCCCCTCGCAGAAACAACAATTTCACCGCCCTCGCTGGAGTCCTCTAACAGAAACAACAATTTCACCGCCCTCGCTGGAGTCCCCTCACAGAAACAAAAATTTCACCGCCTTCGTTTGAGTCCCCTCAGCGAGACAACAATTTCACCGCCCTCGTTTGAGTCCCCTCAGCGAAACAACAATTTCACCACCCTCGTTTGAGTCCCCTCAGCGAAACAACAATTTCACGACCCTCGTTTGAGTCCCCTCAGCCTAACAACAATTTCACCGCCCTCGTTAGAGTCCCCTCACAGAAACAATAATTTCACCGCCCTCGTGTGAGTCCCCTCGCAGAAACAACAATTTCACCGCCCTCGTTTGAGTCCCCTCACAGAAACAACAATTTTACCGCCCTCGCTGGAGTCCCCTAACATAAACTACACCTTTAGAGCCCTCACTGGAGTCTCCACAAAAAAACACCACTTTCAGCCCCCTTGCTGGAGTCTCCACAAAGAACCACCACTTTCAGCCCCCTTGCTGGAGTCTCCACAAAGGAACTCCATTTTCAGCCCCCTTGCTGGAGTCTCCACAAAGAACCACCACTTTCAGTCCCCTTGCTGGAGTCTCCACAAAGAACCACCACTTTCAGTCCCCTTGCTGGAGTCTCCACAAAGAACCACCACGTCCAGCCCCCTTGCTGGAGTCTCCACAAAGAACCACCACTTTCAGCCCCCTTGCTGGAATCTCCACAAAGGAACACCACTTTCAGCGTCCTTATAAAGTCGTAAAGTCTTCAATTCATTTTATGTTGACATATATAGTTTCTTCAGGACCTTATGCCCACCTCTTCTTGGCGGCATCATCGGACAAGCCTTGCAGGTCAGTGCTATATTAATTGCTCCAAATTCGTGCCCGGGTAACATTTGGCTGAAACTTTATAATCAATTCACCAAATATAATATGAAAATAACAGAGAGTTTACTTGCTATCTTGATACTCTGACAAACCTAGACTGGAATTGGGCTTGGAAAAGCGAAATACCAAGTAAAGAATAAACTCTACATTAATGTGAAAGCGTTATACAATCAAAAATAAAAATGAATATAGAACTAAAAACAATATTAAGAAAACGGTAAAGATGCTTTCATCTTAGCGAAATACAATGAAAGGATTTACTCTGCAATTTGTTGTTTTTTTATAAGCAATTATTTTTCCGATGCAAAGCTTGCTTACAAAACATGCGCACACAATCTTTGAGAGATGAACAACAAAGTAAATATAAATCCAGTTTGGTGTACATTAACGAAATTAGATCATTTGGTGTATAGAAAGATGTGGTTTTGTTTCAAAATATGAAAGCCTTTACATAGCTCTGTGATATTATGTGAAAGTACGCGAGCCGATGCCTAAGCTCTGTGCCATTATGTGAAAGTACGCGAGTCGAAACATCAGCTCTGTGACATTATGTGAAAGTACGCGAGTCGAAACATCAGCTCTGTGACATTATGTGAAAGTACGCGAGTCGAAACATCAGCTCTGTGACATTATGTGAAAGTACGCGAGTCGAAACATCAGCTCTGTGACATTATGTGAAAGTACGCGAGTCGATATATCGGAAATGCTTAATTTTGTGAAGGTACATGAGCTGGTCTATCTATCGGTTCTGCGACATTTTGTGAAGGTACATGAGCTGGTCTATCGGTTCTGCGACATTTTGTGAAGGTACATGAGCTGGTCTATCGGTTCTGCGACATTTTGTGAAGGTACATGAGCTGGTCTATCGGTTCTGCGACATTTTGTGAAGGTACATGAGCTGGTCTATCGGTTCTGCGACATTTTCTAGACAGTAAACAAGCTAAAATGTCGGCACCACAGAGTGATTAAGTTCAACAAAGACAGAATGGTGTTATGAATGTGGCGATACAACAATAACTGCAGATCCTATGTTTGTAACTTACATTATGCAATGCAAATCTCCTATTCTAAACCATAAAGAATGAGATTTCAGATATTTACAAATCTGGATAACATGCGACCCGTGGAGAACAGGTCACTCCCTTAGTCATTTGGAATTGAAAGATAAATACTTAAACCTCTTCGCTCGTGCACGTTAATGATGGTAGAACTCTCTACAGCAACTAGTTTATCATCTTCTCCTAAAAGTAAGTATCTAGTTTATAATATTTTCCTAATAGTTGTCTAGTTATCCAGACTGCCATTTATCATCTTCTCCTAGTAGTTGTGAGTTTATAATCTTCTCCTAGTAGTTGTGAGTTTATAATCTTCTCCTAGTAGTTGTCTAGTTTATAATCTTCTCTTAGAAGTAGTTGTCTAGTTTATCATCTTCTCCTAGTAGTTGTGAGTTTATCATCTTCTCCTAGTAGTTGTGAGTTTATCATCTTCTCCTAGTAGTTGTGAGTTTATCATCTTCTCCTAGTAGTTGTCTAGTTTATAATCTTCTCTTAGAAGTAGTTGTCTAGTTTATCATCTTCTCCTAGTAGTTGTGAGTTTATCATCTTCTCCTAGTAGTTGTGAGTTTATCATCTTCTCCTAGTAGTTGTGAGTTTATCATCTTCTCCTAGTAGTTGTGAGTTTATCATCTTCTCCTAGTAGTTGTGAGTTTATCATCTTCTCCTAGTAGTTGTGAGTTTATCATCTTCTCCTAGTAGTTGTGAGTTTATCATCTTCTCCTAGTAGTTGTGAGTTTATCATCTTCTCCTAGTAGTTGTGAGTTTATCATCTTCTCCTAGTAGTTGTCTAGTTTATCATCTTCTCCTAGTAGTTGTGAGTTTATCATCTTCTCCTAGTAGTTGTGAGTTTATCATCTTCTCCTAGTAGTTGTGAGTTTATCATCTTCTCCTAGTAGTTGTGTAGCTTATAATCTTCTCCTATTAGTTGTCTAGTTTATCATCTTCTCATAGAACTAGTTGTCTAGTTTATCATCTTCTCCTAGAATTAATTGTCTAGTTATCATCTTTTCCTATAAGTCCTTGCCTTTATTTTATCATCTTCTCCTACAAGTAGTAGTTTCGTTTATCATCTTCTATCAGAAGTGCGTGTTTAATTGCTCATCTTCAATCACAAGTATGTGTTGAGACTTTCATCTTGTCTCAGAGGATCAACTATAGTCCATATACTCGTATGTATTTTTACTGCATTTGGTAGAATCATGTATGACTAATTATTGCGTGGGCAAGTTGTGAAATCACAAAAACAAGTTAGGATAGCTAAATTCATGAATTGAATTAAACCTATTCAACAAATTGAAGATAGGTGGCACTGGCGAATACTCGTGTGATACCGGGAAAAGGACCGCTGAACATTTTCTGCAAAACTGCCCGACATACGAGGATCAGAGAAAGCAGTAGTGGCTATCACCAGTGGCAACACTAGACAAGCTCTATGGCAGTGTCGACAGCCTCAGGATGACCGCTGCTTTTTTCGAAAAAAATACAGGTTGACGTCTGACAGCGTACGAAGAAGAAGAAGAAGAAGAAGAAGAAGAAGAAGACGAAGAAGAAGAAGAAGAATTAAAACAACGGAAAACACACACAGAAAAAGAGAACGCACGTCTTTAATGGATTGAAATAAATACATTAAGTTACCTGGAACAAACAGAATGAATGTTGAAGTTTGAAAGGTTCTTAAATAGGTCTAGTTATCGAGAGCAACAAGTCGAGAAACGATACAACAGAATCATTAACGTCCAATCTCATTTCTGTTTTCGAACTTTCGTTGAAGGGTATGTGGAATCACATGAATGAGTGGAGGGAAAAGGCTTGAAATCGAGGGTAGATGTGTAGAACACGCTTACAGAGATTGGCGCTGCAACTAGTCAACAGAGCCGTTTGAAAGTCAAACAGATATGTAAGATAGACGTGGTCGAAACGTCAAAACGTATGTAGCACCAAAACAGCTGCGAAAGCAGCAATAATAATAATATGGACAAAAGCATCATTGACTGGACAGAAATTAGGTTGGAATCACGCGCAATGATATCCCTGATATTTCTAATGAACGCGTATCACATTCACTCTCTGTTGTTATTTTGCACCTAGATGCTCCCCTAATGAACGCCAACTGAGTCGCTTCAGTGCGCACGGGATATACAAAAGGTGTGCAGTGCTGGAAACAAAATTCAGAGCGGAAGACTGCTATACAAGTAACAATGCCAGACCTCCCGTCGACAGAACAATGTGCCTGTCAGGAGAGCGCGCTTGGAATCCTACACGGAAAACCTGAGATTCGTAGCTTGGACTGCTCACACGTTCCGAAATGATATGTTGTGCATGTTCTCGTTAATGACCGTATGTGTTAAAAATGCCTAAATAAGGTTAGCGTATTTCAATTTCAATTATACGATTAATTTTCCAAACGGTGAAAGGTAATTCAAGTGTTCAAGTATTAAGGTATTCCATTCAAAATGTATAGACGATACCAATTGACTTAGAGATTTATGTTTACCGAATCAACGTTTAGTGTCAATGATTTCGACTTGATTTGCGCCGTACTATATGTGTGTAACGGTGAATGGCAGTCTGGCTAACTAGGTGAGAGATTGACGCGATTCCCGTAGTAGTGAGCGACACGCTGATGAGATCAAGCATAGCACAACCGTCTGGAGGACTCCGGTCCACTTTCAACAGCACGATCGGGATGCGAAGAAAGCTACTGCAACCCTTCACTTAACGCCCTTTTCAGGGCACACAAAGAACAATCCTACTCATTGTGGACATTCGAAACAACAACAACAAGAACAACAACAACAACAACAACAAGAACAACAACATGTCTTTTCTGGACGAGTCTATAAACACCTCCAGAGGGCCTCTATTGTTCTGACTTACCCATTCAGTTGCGAGACTGTGTAAATTGTCAGTGTTTTTTGTTGTTGTTTAGTTTATCCTCTCCTAGAAATACTTGTTTAGTTTATCATTCTATCCTAGAAATACTTGTTTAGTTTATCATCTCCTAGAAATACTTGTTTAGTTTATCATCTCCTAGAAATACTTGTTTAGTTTATCATCTCCTAGAAATACTTGTTTAGTTTATCATCTCCTAGAAATACTTGTTTAGTTTATCATCCTATCCTAGAAATACTTGTTTAGTTTATCATCCTATCCTAGAAATACTTGTTTAGTTTATCATCCTATCCTAGAAATACTTGTTTAGTTTATCATCCTCTCCTTGAAATACTTGTTTAATTTATCATCCTTTCTTTAAAATACTTCTTTAGTACATCATTTTATTGAAATACATATTTACTTACATACATACATATGTACATATATACATATATACACACACACACATACATACTCACATACATACATACACACACACATACATACACACAAAGACTCACATGCATACATGCACACACACACACAAATGCACGCATACACACAAACATACATTCACACACAAACTCACATACATGCATACATACATACATACATACACACACACACGCACACACACACATACACACATTCATACATACATACGTTTATCAACACACACAGACAGACTTACATACTCAGCACTCTTTGCCATCACCACATGAGCTAACCACATCTCGCTCTAAGGAAACGGGCCATGTCTTCTATGAAAACCAAACGTTCACCACAAAATTCTTTTAGATGACCAGCATTGCCCGGTATCAGAAAATTGGTTTATGCTACGGGATGATTGTTCCGTGATTTATTGTCGTTGGTCATCGACCAGGTTACTGTCCAGTTGTTGGTCATCTGTTGCTATTGTTGTTAGTTGTATGGACATGTTTAAATTGAAGTCCGTAGTTAGTGCGTCTGATGCTGTGGTGTAGGGGTTAGCAGTAATTCTACTAAAGAAGATGGTGCAGAAGTAGTAGTAATAGCTCCGGCGGTAGTGGTGGTAGTAGTAGTAGTAGTAGTAGTAGTAGTAGTAATAGTAGTATTCGCCGCAGCAGTGCTATCATCGGCAGCAGCTGTAGAATTGGTAGTAACTTCAGCTGTTGCAGCTGTAGTAGCTGGGTAGAAATAGTAGTAGTAGTAGTAGAAGTAGTAGTAGAAGTAGTAGTAGTAGTAGTTGTAGTATTAGTAGTAGTGGTGGTAGTTGTAGCAGCTGTACGGGTAGTAGCAATAATAGTAGCAGTTATAATGATAATATTAAAAGTAGTATGTGTAGCAGAAGTAGTAGCAGGGATGGTAGTAGTAGTTGTAGTAGTGCAGTTGATATAGTAGTAATATTATAAATAATTATGTTAATTTTAGTAGTAGTATTAGAAGCGGTAAAAGTAGTAGTAGTAGTAGTAGTAGTAGTAGCATTAGTAGCATTAGTAGCAATATCAACAGTAGTAGATTTAGTAACAGTAGTAATAGCTAGAGTAGTATTAGTAGACGTAGTAGTAATAGCAGCAGTAGTAGAAGTAGTCGCAGCAATAGTTGTAGTTGTAGTGGTAGTTGCAATGTTAATTGTAGTGTTCGATGCAGTAGGAGTAGTTGTAGCTGTATTAGTAATTGTTGTAGAAAGTGTAGTGGTAGTTGTATTTGCAGTGGTAATTGTAGTGGTAGTTGAAACATCATTAGTAATAGTTGTTGTAGTTGTAACGCTAGTTGTAGTTGTAGCAGTAGATGTAGTTATAGTGGTAGTGGGTGTAACAGTTTTGACAGTAGTAACGAAATGATAAAGAAAGTCTCACAACACCAAATTCTGCCTATCTAGTATGTCTGTTAAAGACTTCCTTTTACTTACAGAAATGATAAAGAAAGTCTCACAACACCAAAGTCTGCCTATCTAGTATGTCTGTTAAAGACTTCCTTTTACTTAAAGAAATGATAAAGAAAGTCTCACAACACCAATTTCTGCCTATCTAGTATGTCTGTTAAAGACTTCCTTTTACTTAATCTCAGCTCTCATTATTTAGCGTGACAAATTCTTTCCTTTCTGTCTATTCTCTTTCCTAACTGACAATCAAGTACCAATTTAGAGAACTGAAATCTGAATTGTGTTGTGAGCAGCTTACGAAAAGAGGCAGTTTTAAAGATAAAAGCAAGCTTTCTCAGAGACATATAACATAACTATTATTTTGTGTCTAACGATGGTCGCCATTGTAACTGTGGGAATGGTGGAATATGTGGCAACACTGTCCCCACATCTTATAGAGATAAGGGCGCAGAAGATAAAGGATGGAAGGATGGAAATTAGTAGAGGAAGTGGGGTGGGAAGGACCATTGGCGTTGCCGGAAACTGCTCGTAAATGAATACGTCTTTTGTCTACAATCCATGCGTGCAGGGTTAAAGCCGGAGCGAGTAGGAGCGGCTCTGTTATCTGAAACGTTTACGATTAGTTAGGAGCACTCACAGCTGAGGACAGACCGCGCTGTGAATCTTCCGTCATCTCTTTTGTTCATGGCTTATTAAATTGAGCAGTACGTTTCAATCAACACTTCACAAGCACCTCAGATATTCGCAACTGCTATCCGTTTCTCAGCCCAGCTGTTTTTTCCCTATTTTGTTAGTTGCGCCAAAGAATAGCTTCTAGCGCTGAGCAAATCTCGTTCACGCAAAGCGTGATCTCTCGATAACAAATGAAAGTTATGGTGGTTCGTTGCCAACACTGCAGGTTAATATTACCTTCCGTTCTGGAACCCCAGAGCACGCTATTGTTACCTGACCCAACAATCGTGTGTGTGTAGCTTGGCAGATTTAGGCTCTTAATACAGGCTGTAATTGAGAAAAGTCGAAATCTTTCACTTTCGCAAGCAGGAAGTTAAAATTTCTACACTTCCTCAACATCACGTCCCTGTAGAGGCAAAACGTCAAATATTAAAGTGGTCGTGAGTGCAAACGTTTTCTCTCTGCAGCGTGCGAGTGCACGCGCATACATAACAGTTTTTTGACGCGCACTAATTCTTATGTGTGAATGCCCAGGTAAATCATTTTAAAAGTATTTTAATAAATATTCAAGAAATATCGAAATGTGTAACGACTTAGTAACTTTTGTGCTACCATTAAGCGTTGAGGTCTCTTTTATAATTCCTTTAGTTCATCGTTTTTACGGGATGAAGGCGTATTCTAGGTCTACTTGTACTTTTACAGAAACAGAAGCGTCTGTGCAGGTCCCAGCTCTGGTATGAGCTTGGTGTAGCCGGAAGGAAGATTTACAGTTTAGCCGTCTAGGTTTGAGCAGCGTTTATTGTTACGCTGCGTTGGGGCAAGTATGCAGTAGTGTCTCATCTAAAGCGGAAGTGGATATATTGATGTCGGATTTAGATCAAATTCGAGAATGGTCTGTAAGCTGGCAAATGGAGTTTAATGTAGATAAATATACAGTCATCCACATTGGTAGATCCAATATGGAACATAATTACAGAATGGGAGAAAACAATATTAGAAAGATAGATAAGGAAAGGGACCTATGGGTTATAATAGATCATACATCAAAGGTGAGTGAGCAAGTTAAAGTAGCAGTGAAAAAGGCAAATGCAATGATAGGTATGATAAAAACAAATATTAAACATAGGAGCAAGCAAGTGATCGTCAAACTGTATAAAGCTTTACTTAGACCTAGATTGGAGTACTGGGTAGAGGTGTGGAGTCCTTATCATAGAGGGGAAATATAAACATGCTGGAAAGAATACAAAAAAGAGCGACAAAGATGATAGTGGGATTCCAGAATTACAGTTATGAGGAACGACTAAAACAAACCGGCCTACGGTGTCTAGAAAAGAGAAGAATTCGTGGTGACTAAATACAGGTTTATAAGATGATCAGAGGAATGGATAATTAGACTATAACAAGTTTTTTTTAAATACAGCCAACCCACAATAACACACGAGGGCATAGCTACACGCTGACTAAAGAGAGGTCCAGATTAAATAATAGGAAATATTGTTTTAGTCAGAGAGTGGTGTCTGCTTGGAATGCATTGCCAGAGGAGGTGGTGGAGGCAGGGACAGTTAATGCATTTAAGAATAAACTGGATGCTCATAGCTTTTAGAGCAAGGTGATGTAAATGAAACTGGTTGTATACAAACTCTGCAGGGTCTTCTAAACCAGTATAAAGACGTTAAGTTAAGTTAAATTAAGTGCTGCAGAGGGTGGTTAGCCGATGTGGATTTAATCTTAATAGACTTAAACACTAGAGAAAAGTAGACCCGCAGCCTGTTAGACGCCGTCTACACTGTTCTTGACAAACCGCTCAACCATGGCCAGTGTTATTACATGTCACACAGTTAGCCGCCTCTTACGACATGCTCTCTGGGTTGCTGTGGGCCTATTTATGTCGGTGTTAAACACAATGACCTCGGCAGACCACTCAGGATAGAACAACCGACACAAAGTCAGATAACCCCATCACCGCATTTAACAACGGGCTGAAAGGTAACATTACTATTTTTTCACGAATTGTAGATCTCCGACAACAAATTAAATGCAAAAATATGATAAAATAAGAATGAAGTTGTAAAACAAATGCAATGTTCCGTGTTATTTCTTCCTAAACTTAATCAAAAATTAGTAAAAATATATATATAAATGTATATACATACATACATACATACATACATACATACATACATACAATAGTTCAGCTGGGTGGATGGTTCATGCTTGCCCTTCTGCGCGAAACCCGTCTGGGGTGATCCCATCTAGAATTGGTGCTTTTTTCTGATTCTAACTTGTTTGCTCCCATGCAATATATCCGAGGGACAGTTATTGAACAACGTTATGAATAACGTTTTGACAAGAGTGCAAAACCAGACATTGTTTGCGTCTTATTTGTCGATGTAGTCGCGTGACTGGCAACACTGTGTCCACCTGTTCAATAGCTTATGGATGTCCTTTAGAAAAACAGTTTTGTGTGACCTTTAACTAATTTGCACAACCTTCATTACCAAATCATCAGCTTCCTTCTACTCATCTGCTACAAACATTCCTATAACAGAGATCATAATGGACAATTCTGCGGGTAACACAGTGACTCATTTTGAAATCTACGGGTTTTTCATCAATAATGACTGACCTGTTGCCGCGGACTAGCTGGTCGATATGCTGGTACACTGTGAGAGTTGCACGCTTGCAGGTCTCCTTCTCCGAGGTTCATCAATGACGTTTTGTGTTCCGTTTTGAAATTGTTCTACCCACCCATACAATCTCCTCTCTCCCTCGAGTTCGTTACCTTCAAATGGTGAGGGAGTTTGCATGTCTCAATCTTCCAAAGAGCTAAGCCAGCTAAAGGCGAAAGCTTCCAGAACGGTAAACCCAAGCTGGATAAGTCATAAGTCGAATAGACTAAACACGAACAATTCACCTAGAAAACAGTAGGTAAGGTTGGGGCCGACCAACCAAGTTTATAAAAACAGAGGTGGCAAGGAGAGCAGTAACAATACGAGGCTATTTACCAATACAATCATTAGCTAGAGAACTAGAAACAGAAACATGAACATTAACATTCAGTGCTATTCCCCAACTAACGAGGCCGACGATGACAAAAAAAAAGAAGAGTTGTACAACAAGGGGAAAGAAGAAAAAGAACAATGTCTTAATATTGAAGTCACTTTAACTTACCGAACAGACGTATTTCAAACAATTGGGCAAATACTACTTACACAGCCAGATGAACTGTATAACAGATGCCTTAGTGGCGGTCAAATCCCTGACAAACGGAAGACTTAAAAGAAGACCAAACAAGATCCTTCAGCTCACTGTAGAGAATTTTTCCCAACCGCTAGGCCACGGCCTGTACCTGTCGGCAGAAATTTCCTGCGGTCCGCGACACATTTATTCCGACTTAGCTTCTAACTGTCAATGTCGCCTTAAGGTCATCTAAGTTCTAATTGGCTAATTTTGTTAACTCATATGACGTTAGCTACAGAAGGATCAGAATTTCAAAGATCGTATGAATACAGAAGATCGTTTCCAATGTACAGCGTCCAGGCTCAAACTTCCGGGTTAAAACACAACATCGGATTGTTGTCACTAAAAATAGAGCTTGTCCTACACTGAATCCTGACCCGCTGTGGGACTCTTGGAAATGAGAAGGCAGATGAGCTCGCAAACGTCAGAAGTGGCGGCATGCAAAATGGCCTTCCGCAGAGCTATAAAGAAACAAAGACACTCATCAAACGATCCATGAGGACGGAATGAAGAGATTAGCACAAAGAATACAAGCCAGAAATTGACTGCATAGACAAACTTGGTAGATATAGACAGACAAAGATCTTCAGACTCAGAACGAGACATTGTAGACTCAAGGCCCACCTCCACAAAATAGGTCGCAGAGACACCTATATATACGATTGTGGAGCACACAAGCAAACACCAGAACACATCCTGCAGGACGGCCCTACTTATACAGAGCATAAAGAGGCAATATGGTCCGGGGGAGCGGCCATGCTCGACAAGCTGTGGGGGACCGGCGAAGAACTGATACGCAGTCTCCTCCGTGAACATTACCGGACTAGAAGCACAGCGTCATTTGATCGAAGATGAAGAAGACACACCCATTCTTCTTCTTCTTCTTCTGCGTACACAGTCAGACAGTAACCATTATTTTCTCGAAAAAAGCGGCGGTCATCCTGAGACTCTCGCCACTACCATAGAGCTTGTCTTGCAGTTCCACTGGCGCACCCATTCAAATGAGAGCTCTTGGCGGTCTCTTGACGTCACAAGAGCAACGAACCTCTGAATGGAAATAGGTACTGTGACTGACATTTGAAAAGGCGATAAATTTTGGTATTGGAATAGAATACTTTAGGTGCCTATGAAAGGTTCGTGGGAAGCCCCAATTGAGGCCAATTTGAGAGTCGCTGACCTACGCGTTTGTCAAGCATTAGCACAGAAGGAAATTGGTACTGTGATCGACATTCAGAATGGCGAGAATTTTAGTATTGTATCATTTTATTTTAATAAATTCTCGTGGTGCCTATAAAAGGGTCGTGGGAAGCCCTTATTGAGGCCCATTTGAGAGTCGCTGCGCTACACGTCCCTCAATCATTAGTAGGAAGGGAGCAACTAGCACGGACACAGTGAGTGATATCGCTGTATTCGATCTGACCGGCTATACCTACTTGACTGGCCTGTACTCCCTCACTCGGCGTGCACACTGAACCAACAGACCGTTTACCGGTCAAACATTACCCAAACTGAACTATTCACCCGTACAACGGCTTTAGCCACATTAGCCACATTTTAGCCGCTTGAGGACGGTACGTTATTGACAATGATCTTTCCGTGGAGATAACTCTAAAATGCTTGTTCGCCAAATCTATAACAAATAATGTTGTTATCTTTACTGCAATATGCCAAACCAAAGTGGGTACGATTTAAATAGTCGTACAGTAAGAGACGGACAGAGAGAGGCTTGGCGTAAATAGGCGTACAGTAAGAGACGGACAGAGAGAGGCTTGGCGTAAATAGGCGTACAGTACTACCAAGCATTAGAGAGAGGGTTGGTATACATTGACGTACAGTACTACCAAGCATTAGAGAGAGGTTTGGTACAAATAGACGTACTGTACTTTCAGGCAGAGAGATGTTTGGTATAAATAGGTGTAATATACTATCAGACAGAGAGAGGCTTGATATAAATAGGCACACAGTACTATCATGCAGAGAGAGGCTTAGTATAAATAGGCGTACCAGACAGAGATAGGCTTGGTATAAATAGGCGTAGAGTACTATCATACAGAGAGAGGCTTGGTATAAATAGGTGTACAATACTATCAGGCAGATAGAGGCTTGGTATACATAGGTGTACAGTACTATCAGGCAGAGAGAGGCTTGGTATAACTAGGCGTACAATACTATCAGGCAGATAGAGGCTTGGTATACATAGGTGTACAGTACTATCAGGCAGAGAGAGGCTTGGTATAACTAGGCGTACAATACTATCAGGCAGATAGAGGCTTGGTATACATAGGTGTACAGTACTATCAGACAGAGAGAGGATTGGCATACATATGTGTACAGTACTAGCATGCATAAGGAGGTTTAATACGAAAAAGGCTTACAGTACTGCCAGTGAGAGAGGGGCTGGCAGTAAAAGAGATACATTGATGTCTTAGAGAGAGAGCAACGATTTGACACAGGCTTCATGAAAAGAAATGAGCTGCAGCAGTGATCCTATTATCTCATTGTTGTAACGTAGAATAAAAGATGTTGATATCATTCAAAGCTGCGAGAAATAAGTATAATAGATTTTTGAGGCATGTTGCATGCGATAGCAGGTTACAGTGGGTCGTCTTTTATCCCGAGTGTTTTGAAGATCGTGGGCCTGGGCCATTCTGGCTGTAGTGCAATGCTGACCTTTTCAATAGCTTCAGCACTACGGGGATCGTGATGTCAACCCCTACGTGGCCATCCGACTGCTGTAGTGTAACATGTTTCTAGGTCAGTATTTTCACCTGACACTAACGACTGCGAGTTTCCATTGTTGACCAGATCAAGCCAGAGCTATTTATGTACCCAACCAAGTGATGGTCTTTGAAAAGCTTCCGTATCATCATGTGCCGCAGGTCAGGGCCTGGACAAGCATGATCCTGCTTAACTGTCTAGATTCTTTGCTGTGCATTTACGGTTTTGCATATTAAGCTACCCTATGTGGCACATGATATTGGTTTTCACATATTAATTTACATTGCCACTGAGCATATAATAGACGCTAAACTAACACAATCACAGAGTGGATGCTTAACTAACACAATCAGAGAGTGGATGCTTAACTAACACAATGACAGAGTGGATGCTTAACTAACACAATGACAGAGTGGATGCTTAACTAACACAATGACAGAGTGGATGCTTAACTAACACAATGACAGAGTGGATGCTTAACTAACACAATGACAGAGTGGATGCTTAACTAACACAATGACAGAGTGGATGCTTAACTAACACAATGACAGAGTGGATGCTTAACTAACACAATCACAGAGTGGAGACTTAACTAACACAATCAGAGAGTGGAGACTTAACTAACACAATCAGAGAGTGGATGCTTAACTAACACTCAGAGAATGAATGCTTAACTAACACAATCACAGAGTGGATGCTTAACTAACACAATCACAGAGTGGAGACTTAACTAACACAATCAGAGAGTGGAGACTTAACTAACACAATCAGAGAGTGGATGCTTAACTAACACAATCACAGAGTGGATGCTTAACTAACACAATCAGAGAGTGGATGCTTAACTAACACAATCAGAGAGTGGATGCTTAACTTACACAATCAGAGAGTGGATGCTTAACTAACACACCCAGATTTTGCATAATTAACTGACATTCTCAGAAAATGGCTGGCATACACCAAAAACGTGTACACAACATGCATATACTCGTATATGTACACACCATGCGTATAAGAAACAAACACATGTACACAAATTGTATATACCAAACATTGTACACTAGGACACAGAAGGAACTCAAAGACAACAGTGAATATTTGCACCTCGTGGTGCGTGAGGATTTTGCTTATCCCAGAAAGCCAAAAGACGATGGATGTGATTGATCGTTGACCGGGCAACGTGACGGCCACAAAATATGATTAAGTGTCCGATCTCTGGCCTCTCCTGCCCTCTCATATTTGTTTAACTTCGACGCCATACTGACTGCAACAGTTACCACAATCGGCCCTCCCGTCTCCATAGTGGGTTTCTGGATGTTGGGTGGGGGATGGGGTGGGGAGAAGGTGGACTTAGTAGGGATGTGCAGACGGGGCTGAAGTTAGTGAAAAGAAATACTGATGAGGTCCTAGGTATGTGGTTTTGTTACGATATAGGTACAGACGAGAGAAGTTATTGTGTCTTTGGGTGACGGGAGAGTTTGTTCTTCTTCTTGTTGTTTTTGTTTTTGTTGTTTTTGTTTTTGTTGTTGTTCTTGTTGTGTCCTTGTTGTTGTTGTTCTTGTTGTGTCCTTGTTGTTGTTGATGTTCTTCTTGTTCTTGTTGTTTGTGTTTTTGCTCTTGTTGTTGTTGTTATGTTTTTGTTGTTCTTGTTGTTGTTGTAGTTCTTGTTGTTGTTGTTCTTGGTGCTGTTGAATTACTCTTCTGTTCGCCCTAAAATGGACGTTAAGTGCCGGTGTGTGGTAGCTATTCTCCCATCCCGAGCAGGCTGATGTAGGTGGACCGGTGTCGTCCATTCAGCTGTTCTATGCTGGACTTCGTCTGCGGTACGATCACTACAAAGGGACTCACGTCGATCCCTCAGGTCGTTGGCCAAACTGACATGAAAACAGCTCGTTTCAAAGGATGACTACGAGGAAGCTGGGGTGAGGGTTTTGGTCAGTATATTTTTCCTGAGCCTGACTTATATGTCTGATTAGTAAAATGGTGGACTGCAGTCGCTTTCCTCACATCCGGAGCGTGCTAATAAAAATATACCGAGGCTTCCAGGTGGCCGTGTTATGCTTTGCTTCATCTGCTTGTTGCACACTACTACAGGGATCACGTTGACCTAGCTCTCCAGAATGCCATGAAACAGCCTATTTCCAGTAAGAACTGCGGAGATATAGGGCAGAGCTCTTGGTTAAAATATTTCGCTTGACCCTCACGAACATTGTTAGATCACTATGCTTGGATTGAACTTGACTAATGTAGCAGCTCCAGTTGGATGAACTACCGTAGCAGATGGAGCAAGGGGTCTGAACTAACTATATTCTCACTTCCAACAAATTAATAATGACACTACTTGAAATGAAAACACAACATTGAAACTTTATTTCTGCACGTTGACCAATCTATTTCTCCAATTTTCACTAAAAAAGAACATGGCTGGCTGTAAGAAATATGAACTAAACGAAACTAAAATATCCTTGAATACGAACTACAGCTTGATAAACTTCTTCTTCTTCTTCATTGTACGCAGTCAGACATCAACCTTTATTTTTTCGAAAAAAGCAGCGATCATCATGGGGCTGTCGACACTGCCATAGAGCTTGTCTAGTGTTGCCACTGGTGATGGCCACATCTGCTCTCTCTGATCCTCGTATGTCGGGCAGTTTTGCAGCAAATGCTCAGCGCTCATTTTCCCGGTACCACACGGGCATTCGTCAGTGCCACCTATCTTCAATTTGTTGAATAGGTGGTACCTCCGTCTATTGTGGCCAGTGCGAAGTCCGAAGACCACGACCTGCTCTCTTCTGTTCAACTGGTAATAGGCATCGCTTTTTGTGTAGCTTGATAAACGAACCGTTACCTATTAGACGAACCGTTTCTTGATAGACGAACAGTTTTGTGAACTGCCACAGGATGGAAGAATCTTGTCTGTTTTGCAACCCAGGTAATTTTGTCCGTAGTCCCTTTTCTCCTCTTCGACGGGAGCTTGTAGTGATCGTTTAAGAGCTGGATCGATGTGCTAGTCAAATATCTGTATAGTTAGACGCTGGATTCTCATCAGCAATGCAAATAAATAGTATCTAAGATGACTCACTATGCATGTTCCTTGTGACGCATTACTATATCTGTTTCTGCCACTTGCTATTGCGAAACATCAATTTAATTACTATTTACCTTTCCCTGATATACTGCTGAACATCTGGACAAACGTTGTAAAATATTTTCCTGTCAAAAACCTCTCTCTATGGGCACCAAAATCGATCTGCTTTCTTCTTTCCTCTTTAACGTTATTAAGACGGTCCTGTTCTCCTAATTGCTCGCTGCCGACTGATGTCGACTTGTGTATCCGATCTTCGCTCTAGAATATCTCTATGGTTTGAGCTCCCTTAGCTATCTCGCACCCCAAAAAAAATCTCGACGTCTCTCCCCTCCCCGCTGTCGAAAACTGACGATTTATTCCTCCGCTCTTCGCTCTGTAATCTTCAATGATTTAGACTCCCCCAGCTAACTATATCCACCGCTTTTGCCAGATCTCGTATCTAGGTTTTCTTCTCGAGATTTCATAAAAACCAGTTAATAGCATTCGTCTCTACCGATCATGTTGTAACAGGTGTTTAGGCGTTATGCAAGGGTACGTACTTTTTAACATCTGCGTGACCTGGAAACCAACGCTTTGCATTCAATGCATTCAGATGTCCAGATATGAGTACATGTGTACTGGCTAGCTTTGTAAGTTTTAATTCTATAAGAAATAACTGAATGGCTACTGACTACAAAAGTGCTCCCACCCATTCTAACTTTAATAAAACGTGTCTAAAGTAATATCCTAATAAATCTACACAGCTAACATCTGTTACACTAACATTGTCCAATCAGTATATTTTGTCTGACCTTGACTAACATTGTCCGATCAGTATGTTTTGTCTGACCTTGACTAACATTGTCCAATCAGTATGTGTTGATTGACCTTGACTAACATTGCCCAATCAGTATGTTTTTGCCTTATCATTCGTTAGTCTGCTCTCAAACGACAGAGAGTGTTAATGTGTATCACCGAAACATTGAGAATCACAAAAAGACACTTTGATGATCCATTGAAAAGAGAGAGAGAGAGAGAGAGAGAGAGAGAGAGAGAGAGAGAGAGAGAGAGAGAGGTAGAAGAAAGAAAACTTGATAACCACACATGAGGTCTGGGATAGTAAGGCGTTAAATACAGATAATGAGAATACCAAAATGATTCAATTATTATTCTTCTTTGTCGGTCATTCTCAGACAAACAACCGCCACCACGCCTTGAAAAGGGCTTTGCGTGTTGTAAGATGTTGATCGAAGAACGGAATGCGTTATGTCCTAGTTTACAGATTGACTGTGCTATTGGCATTTTGTAATCCGTTACATCCGACCTTAACGACTGTTGTTGGTTACCGGGTTAGCCTTCCCTCTTCGATCCCTTCTTCTTAGCCAGTCTTCCCTGTTGCAGCCTGTTATCCAGGATCACCGGGTGAAGGTGTAGAAGGGTCTTGGCATCCATAGGTTGATGACCCTGACGGTTGCAGTCAGCTTCGGGCCACAGCCACTACATCTCATGGGTAGGATTAACGGTAGGATTAACGGTAGGATTAACGGTAGGATTAACGGTAGGATTAACGGTAGGATTAACGGTAGGATTAATGATAAAAATGAAGGACTGATGAGGATAAAGATGACGGCTGTAATATCATACCAAAGTTTAATCGGCGGTGATCTCTCAACTACGATGTGCACCAACTATGTACTCTACAGGGCTCACTCATCATGTCAACGTAAGCACTACTACCACTGACAATGTAGAGATAGAAAACTGTCTCTTTAATTAAGATGGCAATAACATTCAGGTCACCACATACTTATACTCGCAATAGTTGATGGTGCGTAACAGTTGTTTGTGCTGTTGATTGTGTGTAACAGTTGTTTGTGCTGTTGATTGTGTGTAACAGTTGTTTGTGCTGTTGTTGATGGTATTTAACAGTTGTTTGTGCTGTTGCTGATGGTGTGTAACAGTTGTTTGTGCTGTTGTTGATGGTGTGTAACAAATGTTTGTGCTGTTGTTGATGGTGTGTAACAGTTGTTTGTGCTGTTGTTAATGGTGTGTAACAGTTGCTTGTGCTGTTGATGATGGTGTGTAACAGATAATTGTGCTGTTGATGGTGTGTAACAGTTGCTTGTGATGTTGTTGATGGTGTGTAACAGTTGTTTGTGCTGTTGTTGATGGTATGTAACAGTTGTTTGTGCTGTCGTTGATGGTGTGTAACAGTTGTTTGTGCTGTTGTTGATGATGCGTAATTTGTTTGTGCTGTTGATTGTGTAACAGTTATTTGTGCTGTTGTTGATGATGTGTAACAGTTGCTTATGCTGTTGAGGATGTGTAACAGTTATTTGTGCTGTTGTTGATGATGTGTAACAGTTGCTTATGCTGTTGAGGATGTGTAACAGTTGTTTGTGCTGTTGTTGAAGGGGGGGGGGGGGGGACAGTTGCTTGTGCTGTTGGTGGTGTGTAACAGTTGCTTGTGCTGTTGTTGATGGTGTGTAACAGTTGTTTGTGCTGTTGTTGATGGTGTGTAACAGTTGCTTGTGCAGTTGGTGATGATGTGTAACAGTTGTTTTTGCTGTTGTTGATGGTGTGTAACAGTTGCTTGTGCTGTTGTTAATGGTGTGTAACACTTGTTTGTGCTGTTGTTGATGGTGTGTAACATTTGTTTGTGTTGTTGTTGATGGTGCGTAACAGTTGTTTGTGCTGTTGGTGGTGTGTAACAGTTGTTTGTGCTGTTGATGGTGTGTAACCGTTGTTTGTGCTGTCGTTGATGGTGCGTAACAGATGTTTGTGCTGTTTTTGATCGTGCGTAACAGTTGTTTGTGCTGTTGATGGTGTGTAACAGTTGTTTGTGCTGTTTTTGATGGTGCGTAACAGATGTTTGTGCTGTTGTTAAACATGTGTAACAGTTGTTTGTGCTGTTGATTGTGTGTAACAATTGTTTGTGCTGTTGATTGTGTGTAACAGTTGTTTGTGCTGTTGTTGATGGTGTGTAACAGTTGTTTGTGCTGTTGGTGGTGTGTAACAGTTGTTTGTTCTGTTGATTGTGTGTAACAGTTGTTTGTGTTGTTGATTGTATGTAACAGTTGTTTGTGCTGTTGTTGATGTTGTGTAACAGTTGTTTGTGCTGTTGTTGATGGTGTGAAACAGTTGTTTGTGCTGTTGTTGATGTTGTGTAACAGTTGTTTGTGCTGTTGTTGATGGTGTGAAACAGTTGTTTGTGCTGTTGTTGATGTTGTGTAACAGTTGTTTGTGCTGTTGTTGATTGTGTGTAACAGTTGTTTGTGTTGTTGTTGATAGTGTAACAATTCTTCGTGCTGTTGATTGTGTGTAACAGTTGTTTTTGCTGTTGTTGATGTGTGTAACAGTTGTTTGTGTTGTTGTTGATGGTGTATAACAGTTTTTTGTGCTGTTGTTTATGGTGTGTAACAGTTGTTTGTGCTGTTGTTGATAGTGTGTAACAGTTGTTTGTGCTGTTGTTGATGGTGTGTAACAGTTGTTTGTGCTGTTTTGATGTGTAATTGGTTTTTGTGTTGTTGATGATGTGTAACAGTTGTTTGTGTTGTTGTGGATGCTGTATAACAGTTGTTTCATGCTGTTGATGAAGTATAACAGTTGTTTCTTTTTATTGATGATGTGAAACAGTTGTTTCATTTTATTGATGATATGTAACTGTTGTTTCATTTTATTGATGATGTGTAACAGTTGTTTTATTGTATTGATGATGTGTAACATTTGTATCATTTTATTGTTGATATATAACAGTTATTTCATTTTATTGATTATGTGTAAGAGTTGTTTCATGCTTTTGATTATATGTAACAGTTGTTTCATTTTATTAATGGTGTATAAAAGTTCTTTCATTTTATTGATGATTTGTAACAGTTGTTTCGTGTTATTGTCTATGTGAAACAGTTGTTTGGGCTGTTTATGTTGTGTAACAGTTGTTTGTGCTGTTGATGATGTGTAACAGTTGTTTGTGCAGTTGTTTATGATGTGTAACAGTTGTTTATGCTGTTGTTATATATGTGTTACAGTTGTTTCATGTTGCTGATGATGTGTAACAGTTGTTTCCTTGTATTGATGATTTGTAACAGTTGTTTCATTTTATTGATGATGTGTAACAGTTGTTTCATTTTATTGATAATGTGTAACAGTTATTTCATTTTATTGATGACGTGTAACAGCTGTTTCCTTTTTATTGATGATGTGTAAAAATTGTTTCTTTTTATTGATGATGTGTAACAGTTGTTTCATTTTATTGATGATGTGTAACAGTTGTTTCATTTTATTGATGATGTGTAACAATTGTTTCATTTGATTGATTATGTGTAACAGTTGTTTCATTTTATTGATGATGTATAACAGTTGTTTCATTTTACTGATGAAGTGTAACAGTAGTTTAATTTTATTGATGATGTGTAACAGTTGTTTCTTTTTATTGATGATGTGTAAAGGTTGTTTCATGCTTTTGATTATATGTAACATTTGTTTCATTTTATTGATGATGTGTAACAGTTGTTTCATTTTATTGATGATGTGTAACAGTTGTTTGGGCTGTTGATGATGTGTAACAGTTGTTTGTCTTGTTTTTGATGTGTAACAGTTGTTTATACTGTTGTTGATTATGTGTAACAGTTGTTTGTGCTGTTGTTGATGATGTGTAACAGTTGTTTGTGCTGTTGATGATGTGTATCAGTTGTTTGTGCTGTTGGTTGTGTGTAACAGTTGTTTGTGCTGTTGGTTTTGTGTAACAGTTGTTTGTGCTGTTGATGATGTGCAACAGTTGTTTGTGCTGTTCATGATGTGTAACAGTTGTTTCATCTTGTTGATGATGTGTAACAGTTGGTTGTTCTGTTGTTTATGATGTGTAACAGTTGTTTCATGTTGTTGATGATGTGTAACAGTTGTTTGTTCTGTTGTTTATGATGTGTAACAGTTGTTTGTGCTGTTGATGATGTGTATCAGTTGTTTCATTCTGTTGATGATGTGTAACAGTTGTTTATGTTGTTGATGATGTATAACAGTTGTTTGTGCTGGTGTTGATGTGTAACAGTTGGTTTATTTTTTGTTGATTATGTGTAACAGTTGTTTGTGCTGTTGTTGATGATGTGTATCAGTTGTTTGTACTGTTGTTGATGATGTGTATCAGTTGTTTGTGCTGTTGTTGATGATGTGTAACAGTTGTTTGTGCTGCTGTTGATGATGTGTATCAGTTGTTTGTGCTGTTGTTGATTATGTGTAATAGTTGTTTCATGCTGCTGATGATGTGTAACAGTTGTTTGTGCAGTTGTTGTTGATGTGTAACAGTTGCTTCATGCTGCTTATGATGTGTAACAGTTGTTTGTGCTGTTGTTGTTGTGTAACAGTTGTTTCATGCTGCTGATGATGTGTAACAGTTGTTTTATATTGGTGTACGTTTCTTTCATGTGGACTGTATACCTGATTGGAACAAACCGTTTCCAATAGGCAGCAGCACAGATGCTAAGTTCAACTTGGATGCACCAATGAACATCCCCCATATGTCTTCTGTGTATTTGATATGGGATGTTGCCATCAGACCCACTGTATCGACGCAAGCAATGAAGTCTGTCATTTTGAAATATGGAAACTGATCTTTTTGTTCAGCACGAAACGTAGAAACATGCATACTCTCTTATAGAAGACTCCATTGCTACAGTCTGATCCCATCAACTGTGCTTTATCTGTTGGCAATTTCAGATCTCTCACTAGATCAATCAATTCAATGGGGGTAACTATGTGTGGCTGTGCACTCTTCAGTGAGTATGAAATCAGGATCTCTTGATGTAAATGCTTTCACATGTGACAAATGTCAACTGACATTATCATCTTCATCATAAACCATGGCATACGATGATATAGGTCCAGAGCAGGAAGTCCTTTTCCGTGCAACGCTGACTACATAGAAGAGGTAATTTTCGGATAGGTCAAATGCAACATTTTGTTCTTAGAAATGTCAAATCAAATTAAAGAGGTAATGTAAAAGTAACAATAATTAACCTGATTTATTGGTTCCCTCCTGACCAATGGGACTGAAACACTCATCGATCGTCCTTTTCGCATCAACCAACAGCACATACCCTTGGCACAGTATTGACAGCCTACGTGTGTAGTAGTACCTGTTAGTGTCACTTATATTAAAACCACAATAGAAACTGTAAGCTTTCCTTGTTCTCTGTGCGATGGGTTGTCTTTGTGATAGCAAAGTTAGTTGTCCGCAAATAGAGTAAACATAATGTGTACTGTTTATACCTCAACGAGGCGTCTTAGAGCACACGTCTTCACTGACATAATCCACAACATAAATGATGACAAGCAGAAGATGTGGTTGCAATAGCTGCTACAAATTGGACCATTTAACTGATGCATGACAAATAATCGTGAAAATCACTGGCCGTGAATATTCAAAAGAGGCCTGGGTAATTTGAATCAGAAATGTAAAGCCATGAGTCTACTCGAACAACCAGCTCTCCCTTCCCACATCCCTCCTCCCCCTTTTTGTTCATCCAATAATTAAAGCTTGAGCTAATTCTTTAATTGTAGAAGTTCATTTTCGTCAACAGCATGTCCAAATTACTTTCAAATGGTGACTTTTGCATAGGATACAATTTTGATGTTGTCCAGCGTTATCTAAGATACCCACAGTTTGTCATTACAGATACATCGAAGGATGCGGGGTTGTTGTTGATTATAGTCAAGTGTAGAAAAACTGTGTAGGTACGACCAGATACCGTACTATGACAACAACACAAGCGACGCCACCATTAGGGGCAGGAAACAGGTTATGAGCCGCACACCATAGAAGAGGAGGTTATGAGCCGCAGATCATAGAAGAGGAGGTTATGAGCCGCGGAACATAGAGGAGGAGGAAGTTATGAGCCGCAGATCATAAAAGAGGAGGTTATGAGTCGCAGATCATAGAAGAGGGGGCTATGAGCCGCACATCATACAAGAGGGTGTTATGAGCGCAGATCATAGAGGAGGAGAAGGTTATGAGCCGCAATTCATAGAGGAGGAGGTTATGAGCCGCAATTCATAGAGGAGGAGGTTGGGAGCCGCAGGTCATAGAGTAGCACGTTGTGAGCCGCACATCATAGAGGAGGAGGTTATGAGCCGCAGATCATAGAGGAGGAGGTTATGAGCCGCAGATTGTAGAGGAGGAGAGGAATACATACACTAGAGATTTGCTCACGAAATGAGTATAAATGTATTTCAACATGAATTACTATTAACGTCTATGAATATCTTGTCTTTCTCAAACGGTTTAATGGATTCTTCGCCTTACTATTTGAGGAAGCGTGTAACAGAATGGTTACGGATTTTGCTTTCATGGGAAGAAGGCGGTTAATTTCATGGTCTCTGGGGATTTCATTTCTTGGATAAGAGGCGGCTAGTTTCATGATCTCAATAAAGATGGTTTTCTTGGAAAAGAGGCGGCTAGTTTCATGATCTCAAGAAAGATGGTTTTCTTGGAAAAGAGGCGGCTAGTTTCACGATCTCAAGAAAAATGGTTTTCTTGGAAAAGAGGCGGCTAGTTTCACGATCTCAAGAAAGATGGTTTTCTTGGAAAAGAGGCGGATAGTTTCATGATCTCAAGAAAGATGGTTTTCTTGGAAAAGAGGCGGATAGTTTCATGATCTCAAGAAAGATGGTTTTCTTGGAAAAGAGGCGGCTAGTTTTATGGTTTCTGGGGATTTGGCTTTCGTGTAAAAGAGGCGGCTAGTTTTATGGTTTCTGGGGATTTGGCTTTCGTGTAAAAGAGGCGGCTAGTTTTATGGTTTCTGGTGATTTGGCTTTCGTGTAAAAGAGGCGGCTAGTTTTATGGTTTCTGGGGATTTGGCTTTCGTGTAAAAGAGGTGGCTAGTTCTATGGTTTCTGGTGATTTGGCTTTCGTGTAAAAGAGGCGGCTAGTTTTATGGTTTCTGGGGATTTGGCTTTCGTGTAAAAGAAACGGCTAGTTTTATCGTTTCTGGGGATTTGGCTTTCGTGTAAAAGAGGCGGCTAGTTTTATGGTTTCTGGGGATTTGGCTTTCGTGTAAAAGAGGCGGCTAGTTTTATTGTCTCGACACCCTCGCATCTCTCCTCTTCGATCAGCTGATGCTCCCACCCTCGAGTGACTCTCCTCTTCGATCAGCTGATGCTCCCACCTTCGAGTCTGTCTCCTCGTCGATCAACTGATTCTCCCATCCTCGCGTCTCTCTCCTCTTCGATCAGCTGATGCTCCCACCCTCGCGTCTCTCTCCTCTTCGATCAACTAATGCTCCGCTTCAAACCAGGTGAGGTTCGCGAAAGAGACTGCGTTTCTGGTCTTCGGTGCTCCCCTTTTGCTTTTCGAGCATGTCCGCTATCCCTAGGTAGACTGATTTTCGTCTGGTTAAGTGAGGTACTGCTGAACGATATGTACTAGTTTGTGTTTGGGTGCTCGGCAATCATATGGGGCGGTGTCGCTAAGACCCGGGAAGAGGGCCTTGTGTCTGCAACGTCCTGGTCAAAGACTGAAGATTGACGTCCTGTTCAAAGACTGACGATTGACGTCATGTTCAAAGACTGACGATTGATGTCATGTTCAAAGACTGAAGATTGACGTTCTGTTCAAAGACTGAAGATTGTTTGCCCGTCCTGGTCAAAGACTGAAGATTGTTTGCCTGTCCTGTTCAAAGACTGACGATTGACGTCATGTTCAAAGACTGAAGATTGACGTTCTGTTCAAAGACTGAAGATTGTTTGCCCGTCCTGGTCAAAGACTGAAGATTGTTTGCCTGTCCTGTTCAAAGACTGAAGATTGTTTGCCTGTCCTGTTCAAAGACTGAAGATTGTTTGCCCGTCCTGGTCAAAGACTGAAGATTGACGTCCTGTTCAAAGACTGACGATTGACGTCATGTTCAAAGACTGAAGATTGACGTTCTGTTCAAAGACTGAAGATTGTTTGCCCGTCCTGTTCAAAGACTGAAGATTGACGTCCTGTTCAAAGACTGAAAATTATTTGCCCGTCCTGGTCAAAGACTGAAGATTGACGTCCTGGTCAAAGACTGAAGATTGTTTGCCTGTCCTGTTCAAAGACTGAAGATTGACGTCCTGGTCAAAGACTGAAGATTGTTTGCCTGTCCTGTTCAAAGACTGAAGATTGTTTGCCCGTCCTGTTCAAAGACTGAAAGTTGTTTTGCCCGTCCTGGTCAAAGACTGAAGATTGACGTCCTGTTCAAAGACTGAAGATTGTTTGCCTGTCCTGTTCAAAGACTGAAGATTGACGTCCTGGTCAAAGACTGAAGATTGTTTGCCTGTCCTGTTCAAAGACTGAAGATTGTTTGCCCGTCCTGTTCAGAGACTGAAGATTGTTTGCCTGTCCTGTTCAAAGACTGAAGATTGTTTGCCCGTCCTGGTCAAAGACTGAAGATTGTTTCCCCATCTTTGCCAAATTTGTCTTTACTGTCATCTTTTGTTTGGCTTGTATTTATTGTGCTGGTCTCTCCATTGCGTCCGTTCTATGAGTGTCTTTGCTTCTGTATAACTCTGTGGATTACGAGTCTGTGTGCTGCCACTTCTGGATTTTGCTAGCTTGTCTGCCTTCTCGTTTGTAAAGGATCCCACCGTGGGATTGGATCCACAGTAGGACTTCATCTTTTTTTAGGACCGCGACATAATATATTTTATTTCGTCAAAGTCCATCTTGTTTGGGGATTGAGATGGCTGGAGTCTGTTAGAATGATGGTGTTTCTTGTAACACGCTCCAGTTCAACAAGCTATAAATGGTAGATGGGTACCCGATTATCAGTTCGGCATGGAGATAATTGGTGAACTCACCTTAGAAGACTCTGAGACCTCGCATAATAAAACCCATGTGACTTTCTCCTAGACGGCAGTGCCTCATTTGGGACCAACTTATTTTATTATTTATAAACTTGTCATAAGTTGCAGTTGTAGGATCCAGAACAAAGATGTGCTTAACGCATGTACGCGGTTCATGTGCGATTGGTGCAGACTAGAGCGGTTAATAACACGAGAAAGCAGCGGAATTCAGATACCGCCTTCTACCGTTAACACCTGGTTAATTAGCACATCAAAGACTGGCTGTTATGGAAGTGTTGGGGAATGTAGCTTCTGTGTTGCTAGTTGTGTTCTTTCTTCAATGCGGCATCTGTTTCTCTGTTTCTCTTATAAACGCGAGCCTCTGTGCATTATTTGTGTTCGCGTGTTTACATTTGAACTCGATGGCACAGGTTATCTGTATTTTCATTGGCCATTGCTACGCACCAGTTCTCTTCTGTTCTGCTCCTAACAATCTACTTCACTGCACTCCCGGCATACCAATAGGTGTTAGGGTTCAATGAAAAATAACCAAGAGCGTGGATACTGACTCTTCCTTCAGCTCATCGGCTGTACACACTTCTGCTCAGTCCTTTATTGGGCACCAGTCCGCTCGATACTCGTTCTATTTAAAAGCTGCGCAGTCTGACAATTGCTGATTCTTCTGTTGCGGTGTCGCTATCCAACAAGCATTCATTGTTAGGTCTTCCTCGTCTCCCCTTCATCCCCCTAGCTCTTAGAGCCTGGTCTCCCCCCACCCCCCCCCCGAGCCAGAGTACATCTCTTTGGTCTGTATACGTGGGGCAGACTTGCAGGAAATGTGCTGGTACTGGCGGTATCTCTGAGACCAATTCTGCTGCTGTGTTTCTTGAGTCTGCAATGTCCCGTTTTGAGTCTAAATATCTTTGTCTGCTCATCTGTGTGACGATTATCTGTGACGTCATTGTCTGGATGGTTTTATGTGAATTCCATAATCCTTGCTGCTTGCACCGAATCGTTCGGTTTACCAACTTCCATCACACACTGCGCTTACATATAAATACCAGACCCATATATTTGGCCCGTCTTATCAATGCAAGACTGAATTAATTAACTTAACTTAACTTCACGTCTTTATACTGGTTTAGAAGACTCTACAGAGTCTGTATACAACCAGTTTCTTGGAAGGTAGTTTAACCAATGTGCGAGTCCATCTTAATATACTTAAATACTAGAGCTAAGTAGACCCGCAGCCAGTTAGGTGCCATCTATAGCTACTCTTAACTAAGGACCTAGGTAAAAACACAAATAACTTAGGTAGATTTTTAATAGGACACTTTACATCGAGACGACTGAGTCCCCAAATAGTCCTTCTTATAAAAAGAAAACTACAATAATTTTAAAAAGAATGATCCAAATAATGGGCCATTCTTATATATCTAAAACACACATAATATGACCTTTATGTAAATATAAATAATGTGACCTACTTACAAATTCAAAACACAAATAAAGGGCGCTTCGTATTAATATCTTTTTATGTTTTTTTATTGCACGCGTTTGCCTCGCTAGTTTCTACTGGCGAAGGCGCGTCAGGCAGATCGTAGTCAATTGGGCAAAATTAAGACGCATAAATCAGTGCTTGGATGCATGTGTGCGTCTGTATATACCTATGCTAGGTTTGTGCGCTCTCAGACGCCAGCCCAACCAAAGTGCAATAGAAGGCATCATCCTGAGGGCGCGTGTGAAAGTTGTGCAAGAGTGTGATTGTTGGACAGAGTCAAATGAAACAGATTGAGGTAAGAAGAGAGAGGAAGGAGTCCAATATGTATGATCTATATATGTATGATGTATATAAATATAAACAGTGTGCCCTACTTATAAATACAAGAAACAAATTGTGTTGCCAACTTACAAATGTAAAATATACATATTAAGCACATATTTAATAAGACACAACAAGAGCGTCTCTATGATAGCAATAAGACAGCAGTTTTACGCTCTTTTTATAAAAATTAAGACATGGATAGCCTGCTTTCCTTATTATTTAAACATATATGGAGGGGTCTCCTAGCTAACGTAAAACACAAATAGTATAAATATAAAAAGTAAACAATTCACGCTCTTTATAAATATAAACGACAGAAATAGTACACCCTCTTTATAAATGTAAATCACAAATGATTCACACTGTTTATAAATGTAAACCACAAACAGTGCAACCTTGATGTAAACGTAAATCATAAATAGCACGCCTTCTCCATAAATATAAATCACAAAACATAACTGACAAAAATAATCTACCCTCTACATATATATATATATCGGACACAAATAATCTACCCTCTTTATACGTATCTGGCCAAAAATAGTCCGCCATTTTTATAAATGTAAATCACAAATAGTTCGCATCACAAATCTGCACTATTTATAAACGTATTCAAGACAAATAGAGGGGGAGGAAAACTAACTTAACTTAACTTAACGTCTTTATACTGGTTTAGAAGACCCTGCAGAGTCTGTATACAACCAGTTACATTTACATCACCTTGCTCTAAAAGCTATGCGCATCCAGTTTATTATTAAATGCATTAACTGTCCCTGCCTCCACTACCTCCCCTGGCAATGCATTCCAAGCAGACACCACTCTCTGACTAAAAAATATTTCATAATATCTAACCTGGACCTCTCTTTAGTCAGCTTGTAGCTATGTCCTCGTGTTATTGTAGGTGGCTGTATTTTAAAAAACTTGTTAAAGTCTAATTTATCGATTCCTCTGATCATCTTATAAACCTGTATTAAGTCACCACGAATTCTTCTCTCTTCGAGACACTGTAGGCCGGTTTTTCTGAGTGTTTCCTCATAACTGTAATTCTGGAATCCCACTATCATCTTTGTCGCTCTTTTTTGTATTCTTTCTAGCATGTTTATGTCCCCTCTATGATAAGGACCCCACACCTGTACACAGTACTCCAATCTAGGTCTAACTAAAGCTTTATACAGTTTGACTAACGTCTGGTCAGGTAAAACATGTTGATCAGACATGTTAGGGTCAGGTAAAACATGTTGATCAGACATGTTAGTCAGGCTCAGGCAAAATATACTGGGCAAGATCATCACCTCGTTTCCTAGTAGCTCTCCATGGAAACGGGCTGTTTTCATGGCAGCCTGGCTAACGAGGTGACGGATTGACGTGATTCCCGTAGTAGTGAGTGAGACGCACATAAAGATAAGCATAGCACAAACGTCTGGAGGACCCCGGTCCACCTTCATCAGCACGCTCGGAATGTGATGAAAACAACTGCAACCCGCCACTTAACATCTTTTCAGGGCGCATAAAAGAGTAATCTACTCATTGTGGACATTCAAAATAACAAGACAAATAGTGCGCCCTTCTTATATCACACACACACAAATGAAGCCTATATTACCTTCCCCGTCCGGCGGTTAAGATGTTTCTCCAAGCCCAGACAGAACTCATTTTACAAGTTAAGGTCTTTATTTTCCACAAAGAGGTCAAGTCATTATTTTCTCCCCTGATCATTCGCCTCCCCCTGTGATAAGCAAAGAGTATCTCTGGTCCTTTGTGTTGATTCAATCTGTGTATAGACCCGCCAGTTATCGCCATTTTGTTTCAAACGTATAAACACGGTCGGATTACGGCGTGATCAAAGGATATGTACTTGACAATTTATCAAATAAGATGTTGTTATCAGTCGACAGCTCAGCACGTGTCGCGTACCTGTCCTTACCTTCGTCCTGTTTGCCACCTCTGTGCCACTGGTTTCCCGCATTGGCATCTATTTCTACTCGGAATTGATGTCCCTCTTTAAACCGTTACAAGAAAGGAGACAATCTGGGCAGAATAATTCGAAGGTGCTTGCATGTTAATCGTTTGCAACTGTGTAGTGAAGTGGGAAAGCTTGTGATGAGTGAAGAACCATTTGAAGACGATTTGCCAAGTCCTGCCCTTCCCTTTGACGTGTCCTGGAGAACGATTGGCTCGAAACATGAATCGTCTCCTGAAGCGTGAAGCCTCTTGTCGTTTTGTTTGAAGTCCCCTCGCTTTCTCAGAGGGAAATGATAACGTTCCCTGTGTCTTGTTAATTTATTTCTGTTTTCTATCAGTGGCATCAAGAGTTACCTGATCCAAAAACACGAGCTCAATGGTTTGTCTTAATTACTGATCGCTTTCGGGAACACCTGACTCATAGTAGGATCAGGGCTGTTGTACGCGCTCGCTTGGCGGAAATACGTATGCACGAAATTGATATGCGTGCGTAGATCTGAGATAGCGATGTGAGATTGCACACAGAATTGAGAAGACCTGCAGTGTCCACTATCGAATTGCACCCACGTTGAAACACTCTAGAGTGCTACTTTTAACTAAGAGGAGGAAGATCTCCCCTGTCTTTCTCCTCAATGTGTTACCAATGCCAATTGTGGTCCTTACTAGCAACCCATAAGAATAAGATCCAGAGCTGCGACATCCTCTGTGTGAGAAGTGCAGCCGGAAAGACAATCTGAGATCGAATCACGACACCACACTAAAGCACATAGTGGGGACAAACCCAGGTAGTGCCTACATTAACTCAACAAACCAAGTCATTGAGTCAGAATACATTATGACCAGCCTGCAGCAAGAGCATATCAAATGCTGGTCTCCGGTCTACGAGCAAGGGGCAGACCTCGACGTCGATGGATCGATGGTGCCTCTGATCTGACACTCTCATGAAGTTACAACTAACGACAGCACAAACCTCTCACTAGGCGAAAACAAGAAATCTACGTATTCTGCGACGCCGTATGGGAAGAGCCGGAGGACACAAGATGCAAGAAGGAGTGAGATTACTGCCCGTGTAGTGCCACTGGAAACAGCTGTGGAAGTTGGAACCTGACAGACCAGTCTGAACACACGAGCATAGACAAACCTATTGGTATGGAGGACTCAAAAAAGACATACTTACTCAAACTCACAGAAATAATCCAGGTGTACCTGGCAAATCCTGGCGCTTAGGCTATGCTTGTCCTCATCTGCGTGTCGCTAACTTCTACTGGAATCAGGCCGATCCCCCAAGAATAGTTATCTCACAGGGCAGGCCATTAATCAAAAATATATCATTTAATTACCACTATTTACGAGAGAACTCAAGTTACCTACCATTATTTACATAAAGTCCTCAGAGGACATGATACTATTTGCATACAGGATATAATTCTATTTGAAGAGAAGACCATCAGATCATACCACGATTCGCATAGCGGACACAGATCATTATAAGATCTGCATAGAGGACACATATCATACCAGGATTTGCACAAAGGACACACAGATCATACCAGGATCTGCATAAAGGACACACAGATTATACCAGGATTTACAAAGAGGAATCACAGATCAGAGCACGATTTACATAGATGACTCACAGATCAGAGCACGATTTACATAGACAAATCACAGATCAGAGCACGATTTACATAGACGAATCACAGATCAGAGCACGATTTACATAGAGGAATCACAGATCTGAGCACGATTTACACAGAGGAATCACAGATCAGAACATGATTTACATTGATGACTCACAGATCTGAGCACGATTTACATAGAGAATCACAGATCAGAACATGATTTACATAGACGAATCACAGATCAGAGCGCGATTTACATAGAGGAATCACAGATCTGAGCACGATTTACATAGAGGAATCACAGATCAGAACATGATTTACATAGATGACTCACAGATCAGAACATGATTTACATAGATGACTCACAGATCAGAGCACGATTTATATAGAGGAATCACAAATCACAGCACGATTTACATAGAGGAATCACAAATCACAGCACAATTTACATAGAGGACACAGAGATCAGAGCACGATATTCATAGAGGACATAGAGAGTATATTATTATTTACATAGAATGCACAGATAATATAATCATTTACATAGAAGACACATACTACATAATAATTTACATAGAAGACACATATTATATAATCATTTACAAAGACGATCCAGATTATATCATCATTTACATAGAAGACACAAACTATATAATACTTTACATAGAAGACACATATTATATAATCATTTACACATAAGACAGAGAAGATATCACCATTTACACAGAGGACTCCAAGATTATACCCCCATTACAATAAACGGCTCACAGATCATATCACCATTTACATAAACGGCTCACAGCTCATGAAACCATTTACATGAACGGCTCACATATCATTCACAATTTTCATAAACGACTTACAGATCATACCACCATTTACATAAACGATTCACAGTTCATGCCACAATTTACATGAACCCACACAGATCATGCCACCTTTACCATAGAGGACCGTGAAGCGTGCACACTACTCTTTGCGTCATCAAAAATTGTAATACCAAGTTGCCTTCACAACCGCTTGTCAATTTGCATATCAGCTCTCCAGATGTTCTCGCCGGTCTTATCAAGATTGACATGCCGTCTTAATTCTCTGTCGTTATGTGCCCTCTCTTGGTTTGAACCTTACCCGCTATCTCAACGTGTTGCAAGCCCTCGCGTGTATGTGTCCAATGAACGGTGACTGAATTCATTTTGTTCAGGTTTTCGTTCATCTTGATTAGATTACTTAGCTACGACAGGAACAGGTAGAATTCTTCCAATGAAGCACATTTCTCTTGCTTCATGTGATTTCTGATTGTGGACTTGCACCAGCAGAGTACTGGCATAGATGATGAAGTGTTAGGCACTTCATTGTACCAGATCTCGTATATTTGTGAGGTAACCAGCTCCTCCTATCTTCTTTGATTTATTAATGCATAAATCAGCTAGCCACTTACAGTTAGGTAGACTGGAACGTCCCACTACCGACAAGCAAACTCGGGACCATTGCCACGATAAGAAAGAGCAAGCCCCCCCCCCCCCCCCCCCCCCTTCTAGACACGTTGAAGGAAAGCTACACCTAACAGAACATCCGAATACCAACAGCGCTAAGAGCTCCAGGATTTGTACCGAGCCCAATTGTGCTTGTTGATATCGTGGGTACGGAAACATTAATGATGCCAATCATGCCTATATACTGCTATGGGTGACCGCAAAACGGGTAATCTGCACGCTTTCTTGTTTGTCTCGAAAGGCAGGGGCGGTTCGACCAGGTGGGACTTAAAAAAACGTTCAAATGTATCTCACACCTGGCATTGCAATTGATAAAATTGTCCTTATTATTATCTTGTTATTTATTATCACTATAATTCAAACACAACAGTATTTTGATTGTATCTGCAAGTGTTTTTAGTATATATATGACTGCAAATGTATGTATATGTATGACTGTGAATATATGTATATGTATGACTGTGAATGTATGTATATGTTTGACTGTGAATATATGTATATATACGACTGTGAATGTATGTATATGTATGACTGGGAATGTATGTATATGTATGACTGTGAATGTATGTATTAATTGATTGGCATCCTGTTTATGGACTTCACGCTAGATAGGGGACAGGCAGTTGTTGCCCTTGCTTTCGCGGCACACGTCTGGAGTCTGCATCTTCTAGCATCTTGTATTCCTCTGCCTGGAGAAAAACACACAAAGCCTGCCTCCAGCCACGTATGTGTTTGGCAAATTAATCCAAGTAGCAGGTGTTAATATCCAACCCCTTTAAAGCCACGGTTGCAAACATCTTTGTAGCGGAGGAAGTGTCTACTTTTGTTTCGCTTGCTCGTGGTCAGCTCATCGTATAGGATATCAGGATATCTCTTGGTATTCGCCTGTCCTCCATTCTGCACACGTGACCAGTTGTATCTCGAAGTATTGGTCAGTTTATGGACGCGTATCTGTTTGTAACGTGTTTTTGTGTGTCTTTCACTATAACAGTTTTACAGCACAGTAGTTTTGTTCAATCCTTTCTCTGCATGGAGAATTGGTCATTCTGAGAAAAATGCCCAACATGACTTCGTCAAACTGGATACGAAGTGGTGTCGAGCACAGTATGTTCGGATCTGCCATCAAAACTTGCAATCGATTTACATCCCACCACTACGGGCCCCCACAACAATGGGATACAAAATAAAACAATTATAGAAACAAATATTAATTTCAGGAGAAAATAAATTAAATACATTTGAAATGATGTTTTTTGGGACAAGCAATTCGCCCTGAACATGTTTAGTCCAACTAAACCAGATGACAGTCAAACAATATCCAGAGTTGGTTAAAAACGAGCAGTGACGTCGAAGGAAACAGTCGTAAACAATGACATGGAATCAAGCAGAGAGTGCTGTGGTGCGAATTCATGTCTGTATCTGCCTGCCTGACATGTGAATATATCACAATTTCCGCTCATTATTCGCCACATTCGTTAATTTTGTCCGCAGTGCCACAGATAAAACATGATATCTCATGATTCCACAGCTTACCGCTCTGCGATTGGCTGTTATTTTTGGGCTGACATGCAAATTAGAATGATTATCTCCATTCGTTTGCCTAGTTCCTTCCGTCCTTATTACGTTTCTCTGCCCCAGAGAACGAGGCCTAAAGATGCAAAAGATAATATTTGCAAAAGGCTTACTCCGCTAATAATTTCTGTTATTCTTCGTCAGTATAAAAAATCCTTAAGCAGGAGGGTAAACGTTGCAGATTTGTTAATGGACTTAATAGTAAATATCATGATCTCTATTAATGATGCGGGTTAAGGTCAGTAGCCCCAATATAACATTAAACGGTGTTAAATTAATATATCGTGTGTATATATATATATATATATATGCACTGACATCCTAGCGCTCATTCAGGTACAGCCTGTCCCCTATTCAGCGTAGTCAAATTTCATATAAACTCATCTCTTGCCTTCCAACTTTACTTCATTATACTGGCTTAGAGAGCTCTGCAAAGTCTGTATGCAACCAGTTTCCACTTGACCGATACTGAACATGCTGTGAGCATCCAATTAAGTTTGGAATGTATTAACTTACTCTGTTTCCATCATTTCCAAGAAATTCCCTATTCTCTAACTATAAAAATATTGCATAATATGTAATCTGGGCCTGTCTTTAAATAATGTGAAGCTGTGCCCTCTAGCTCTTGCAGCCGGTTGAACTTTGTGCCCTCTAGCTCTTGCAGCCTGTTGAACTTTGTGCTCTCTAGTTCTTGCAGCCGGTTAAACTTTGAAAAACTTGGTATAGTCTATCCTTTCCATTTATTAATTTATAAACTTGTATTAAGTCACCTCGAATTCTTCTCTGTTCGAGACACTTAAATCCTGTTTGTTTTAGTCCTTTCTCATAACTGTAATTCTGAATGCCCGCTATCATTTGTGTAACTCTTCTTTGTATCCTTTCTAGCATGTTTCTATCCACTCTATGATATGTCTCCACACCTGTACACAGCACTTCAATTTATTGCTGTAAAAATGTTTCTTCGCAGGCCACCTCTTCTTCTCATTGGGGGCCATCCGGGTGGACCATTAAGCGTGCAGGACCACCATTGCGTCACTATAAGCGTCCATTTATTGTAAGACAAGGTTACCCCATGGTCGGTCAAGCCGTACTATCTTAGCAACGTCGAGGCCATGCATTCATTAACTTCTGATGGATATGAACTTCTGAACTGGTGTGGATGTGGTTCCGTAGTGACATCGACCATGTCTTTATGCTCCATCGTCCGTTGAGTAGCTTTGTGCCACGAAAAATCATGTTCCCGTTAGTTTCACACATCGCAGCCAAGTACTTTACGAGATTGGCACGCTTCATCCTATTTGCTGACAACACATGGGCCAATATTGGACTAAAACATCGTCAGGGAGAGATTGGACCCTGCCCGGTTAGCATCATGCTCAAGATATATCGGTCACACGCTGAATGATGCCTTTAAATCCCCCATCTCCCGCCCCAAGGTAGCGGGGTAATCTTTTCCCTTCAAGGAGTACGCTGAGAACTCGGTCGCCACACTTTCCACCAGAGCGCACTGCGGCAAAACTTCATCCCTGGATATTGGAAGCTCAATGAGAATAGCTCCTTGGAGTGTCCAAGTTTGCTGCAGTACATGGCCATGCCAGTGGTCGATTGACGTAAGCGGCCACTGATGCCTAGCCCGGCATTATTGTTACTAACCAAACACCTGCTCGAATTACTTTCATATGTCAAGGTACGCGACAGACAATGGGAGACCGGGCTACTCTAAGCGATAAATAGAAAACATCACAAACATCCCAAACATCACAAACATCCCAAACATCACACACATTTCAAACATCAAAAACATTCCAAACATCACAAACATCCCAAACATCACACACATCACAAACATCCCAAACATCAAAAACATCAGAAACATCCTAAACACCAAAAATATCCCAAACTTCCCAAACATCACAAACGTCTCAAAACATTATAAAACCGTCCCTAAAAACATGTGCGATGTTGCAAATAACAAACTTGAACTATTTGACGGCCATAAGATACGTGTGTCTCCGTCAGGAAACTATACATAAATACATTGTCTACATTTGTCAGGATATACCAGCTATGCCTGTAAGTTCACTGACTGCCGTGGCATAGTCACATACATACGACATGACATCCAGGGGTATGTCACACAGCTAACAGTTCACCTCAGACAACATGCAACCTACCAGAACTACACGAGGCACAGTACCATCAAACGATACTCGCTGGAGACTTCAATGGACACTTCCCCAGTTCAGCTGACTGGAGCAACCAACATGTCAATCCTGAACGATGCAAGGCCCACACCAACACTCCTGTATAGGTCCTACTTGTCAACAAGTCGACTCACCCTATCTTTTCATCTGACCTAACCGAGTCTGGCAAACTACACGTTCTTAATGATATTGGAAGTGATCAGAGACCAATCCTCACCACCATAACCAATCATCGCAAAGCATGCTATAAACGGAAAACTCACTGGAACTTTAGTCATGCTGACTAGAAATTCCAGAAATCATCGAACTACCTGCTTTGTAATATCAACAGCAACAGTGTTGATAAACTCAGTAATGACGTGGTAAGAGCTTTTTTCTGAATGCAGCCTTATACAGCATGCCAAGGGGTAGAAGGAAATCATGAAATCCATTCTAGACGAAGACATATTGGAGGAAGACTAACATCTGGTCAGGCAAAACATACTGATCCGATATGTTAGTCAGGGTCAGGCAAAACATACTGATCCGATATGTTAGTCAGGGTCAGGAAAAACATACTGATCCGATATGTTAGTCAGGGTCAGGCAAAACATACTGATCCGATATGTTAGTCAGGGTCAGGCAAAACATACTGATCCGATATGTTAGTCAGGGTCAGGAAAAATATACTCTCCAAGACCCTCATTTGCAATGGCTATATTATGTTCGCCAACGGCTAAAACTCGTGTGTGCATGTATTGTATTTAAAAACGTATTTCCCCAACCAATACAACCAACGTATGTAAATAAAGTGGGACGCTGACGCTATCGTCTGATCAGGAAAAACACACTGATCATACAATGTTAGCCAGGATCAGGAGAAATATACTGGCAAAGACCCTTACCTGATGGGACGATGTCGCTATCGTCTGGTCAGGAAAAACACACTGATCATACAATGTTAGCCAGGATCAGGAGAAATATACTGGCCAAGACCCTCACCTGACCTCCTCGTTGTTCGTCCTGGAAACGGGCTGTTGTCGAGAATAATAGTCTGGATAACAAGGTGAGGTTCGATGGGTTCCACGTAGTAGTGAGTGACACGCAGATGAAGCCAAGCATTACACAACCGCCTGTAGGACCCCGGACCACTTCATCAGCATACTTAGGATGTCAGGTTAGCTACTTCATTCTGCCACAACTTCCGTCCTTTTGAAGGCGCACAAAAGGTTATCGACCCATTGTGGGTATTACCAACCAACCAACCAACCAACCAACCAACCAACCAACCAACCAACCAACCAACGAACCATGTAAATAAAGTCAAATGCGCACGTCATTAAAACGTGTTGCAATATATATTTAGTTTTGTAAACAAACGAATTGATGATTTTTTACTGATAAACTCTGAATTCGTGTACAGAATGGTTTTCATGATCAAGCTATAAACGACGACAGAGCGCAGTACATAGTCCAGACTACAGCCTGCTACTTGCAGTCTTTTCAGGGCTTGGTAGCGGGAGATGGAGAACGTTCAGGGCTTGGTAGCGGGAGATGGAGAACGTTCAGGGCTTGGTAGCGGGAGATGGAGAACGAAGAAGAAGAAGAAGAATTGGAAGAAGAAAAATAAATTAACTATATTAATTTATACCACAAAGACTTTGAAAGGAGCGGTGATGTCTCAGAGGACATAATGTATTGGTGGGAGTCACTAAGTGTGTTCTCAGTGAAACGATGCTGGTCCTAGAGACTTATCTAATGTCTTCCCTAGACCTATTTACAGATTTTCCTGGACATTTTATTGTTTCTCTTAGGTATTTTAAAAGACTACCTGGACATTTTATTGATTCTCTTAGGTATTTTAAAAGACTACCTGGACATCGTATTGATTTTCTTACGAATTTGGAAAACTCTCTGGACATTTTGTCGATTCTCTTACGATTTTTAAAACTCTCCTGGACAATTTATTGAATCTCTTACAAATTTTAAAAGACTACCTCGACATTTTATTGATTCTTATACGAATGTTAAAAGGCGTTACTATATACTTTAAGTGATTACCAGACACCGGAACACTGAATCAACGTATCTCCGACAAGCTTCCTTAATGATCCTGTTTTCGACAAGCATGCATCGACGCTAAGCCATTGTTCAGCTCCGCCATGAACTGGATTAGCTGGGGAAGCACAGCTCAGAAGTCTCCCTAAGACCGTTGCGTGTGTTCGACCTCGACTACCCAGATGAGGCAGTCACCCCAGGCTCCCACCCTCAGGTACTGATAAAACCACAGGAGCACCCAAAACACCTTGCATCTAGACTAAGTTTCCACATCTCAGGGACAAAAATCAAGATGTAAATCCTTGACGGCAACTCCACAGCTACGTGAATTATTCTAGAAGACAACCACCTCAACTCTACTGCAGATTTGATTTACCTGGGCAGCAAATTAAACTCAGATCCACCAATCGACTCATTCAAAGTCTCGCTCTTTCTTCCGTCTTTATGAACACCTTGTACGGAGGCTGGAGTTGGATTTAGCTTTCACAAAAACCAAGCTACTAATTAACATAACACTTGTCGACAGAAGTGTGTAAGGGATAGTACCGCACGGTGAGAGGCAGCCACATCCTTGATGGCCAGAATCATATTTGGTTTCCCCACTTCTGTCTAGCTCACGTATGACTCCTAGAGTCTGCCTGTGTACGGCAGCGCCACCCTCCGGGTAACGGCTTTAGCTGGCCGACTAAACTACGTGGGTGAAACAACAAGAAGGGTAGTCCACCCCTGAGAAGTACACACAGCTGCTGGTGGAATAGGCGGAAGCTCGACTTGAGCGACAACGACTGAAAGGGGGAGCTAGAAACGCCTGGTATCGGGATAAGGATGCACCAGAGACCATAGTTGGTAAGCTGGCCAGAAAAACGTTCAGAAAGCAATGGCAAACTACTGGATGTAAAATGCCAAGAAACCTATGACAGTCGAGAGAGGCGAGGCGCAAAGATATCCAGGAATGTCTAAATATGACTGTGGCGGATGCTAGAGTTTTGGCAAGGGGACGAGTTTCTTTCAGACAGACTGTGATGGGAGGCGTTCTACAAAGGACATTCTACATGACATGCGACATGCTACTCTTCTTGCTGTATATTTCCGACTCGCCAGCTCATTTACTTTCCTTATCTTTAGCATCGTATACATTATTTGTTCTCGGTTTTCATTTTGTTATGTGATATTGCCCTTGATAGAGGCACATTTAGGTGGACATGACGGAACATGTCTGATACATAACTCATGTCAAATATCCATGTTAAACTGGCTTGCATTTCATCCGTTACCAATTTCAAGCCTTTAATAGACTGAAATCTCAAGAGTAAAATTGCAGGGAACAGTTGAAAGCGGAAGGAATCGAGGAGACCTATCTCAGCCCTGGGCTAATAACGTCAAAGAATGACAATGACATTAGTGTTACATACTCGTCCGTGGGGCTGAGGTTCAATTATTGTAGGGGACGTTGAGTCATTGCTCGCCTGCGATCCTAAAGTTTTTAAGTTTTTCATTGTTTGATGATATCTTGTTCATGTTCAGTTACTATCCGCCATAGTTTTCATATTTCTTGGAAGAAAAGCGAACAAGACTTAGACCACAGAATTATAAAAGGCAAGAGAGATTACTCTTTAGAGACCAGAACAAGTCACAAAACTGATAGCTAATGTTACATGTCAAAATAATCTCCATTTCTACGCAGATTTTGCATGTTTATCTTCGCTTTACCTCCCATCTCTCAAATTATATTTCATACTCACTCATCTATTTCTCTGTCAATGCTTTACTTTGTCCCTCCCTCCCCATACACATACACTCATACAGACAAACACACACACGCGCGCTCACCGTGTTTGTAGGATTGATAATATGCCAAAAAAACTGTGCGAATTATTTTTATTTATTTAATTCTCAATTTGTGATCTTCTTCGAAAGTTCCAGAACGGACAAAATAATATATATATTACTCCGCCTGTAACCACACACATACACAAACATCTAAACATATATGTGGGTTTATATTTCTCTATTCTTTCATCATTTGGCTTCCTGTTACTGTTTATTGTTCTCATCCATCTAACGTTTCATTTACTTAGAAATCTTTAATCGTAATTCTTCTCTGACGTTTCCTCCCTGCCCCACCCTTCTAGCGTTCTTTCTCTCTAATACACATCATTTTTATTGAATGACACTTGAACCGTTACCCCCACTATCATGCATGTCAGCCTGGCTGCACAAATAAATGAGAAGGCTTTTTTACTGGCATTTGAAAACAGGCTTTCTTGTCTCGCACTGGTGTTGAATCCTTAATTTGGCAAGTACGTTACAGAGTGTGTGAATGAAGTCTCTGTGAATGTAACGGTACTGTGTCATTTAATATTTGTGTTATTTCTCTGGTTCTATGTCAATGGTTTCATTATTTCTCTGGTTTTATGTCAATGGTTTCATTATTAAACGAGTTCTACATTGTGTTGTTGCGTACGTTGTCTACGGTTTTGTTATTGTGTTTCCAGCACTTGTTACACCTTGCGTTACAGGTTTTGTTTCCGGCACTTGTTACACCTTGCGTTACAGTTGTGTTTCCGGCACTTGTTACACCTTTCGTTAAAGTTGTGTTTCCGGCACTTGTTACACCTTGCGTTACAGTTGTGTTTCCGGCACTTGTTACACCTTGCGTTACAGTTGTGTTTCCGGCACTTGTTACATCTTGCCTTACAGGTTGTGTTTCCGGCACGTGTTACACCTTGCCTTACAGGTTGTGTTTCCGGCACTTGTTACACCTTGCGTTACAGGTTGTGTTTCCAGCATTTGTTACACCTTGCGTTACAGGTTGTAATTCAGGCACTTGTTACACCTTGCGTGACAGGTTGTGTTTCCGGTACTTGTTACTCATTGCGTTACAGGTTGTGTTTCCGGTACTTGTTACACCTTGCGTTACAGGTTGTGTTTCCGGTACTTGTTGCACCTTGCGTTACAGGTTGTGTTTCCGGCACTTGTTACACATTGCGTTACAGGTTGTGTTTCATGCACTTGTTACACATTACGTTACAGGTTGTGTTTCTGGCACTTGTTACACCTTGAGTTACCTGTTGTGTTTCCACTATCTTGATATTTGGGATACTGCTAGTCTTGAGTTTATATTGCTTTTTTTGCTGTCAGCAA
>JAVGWX010000017.1:50061547-50096547 GCA_036924085.1 Ariolimax columbianus
TATAATTAGGTCTAACTTATCTTTGTTGTTGTTGTTGTTTGCCAATGCCCACAATGAGTAGGTTACTCTTTTTTGCCACCTGAAAAGGGCGTTAAGTGGCGGGTTGCAGAAGCTTTCCTCACATCCCAAGCGTGCTCATAAAGGTGAATCGGGATCCTCCAGGCAGTTGTGCTATGCCTGGCTTAATCTACGTGTCTCTCAATACTACGGGGATCACGTTGAACCTCACCTTGTTTGCCAGACTATTGTCCTCGACAACAGCCCGTTTCCAGAAGCTCAGGCCAGTATATTTTTCCTGACCCTGGCTAGCATTGTTTGATCAGAGTGTTTTGTCTGACCAGACTTTAGCCTCATCATCGCTAAGGTATCTTTAAATATAATAATGAGCAGTTGTTAAGTCATGTAACAAGTTAGCCGCCTATCCTGGTAAAGCTACAGAGGAAGCTTAGTGCCCCTGTCACATGATCATGTTTGTCAAATGTGTGTCATGTTCAGGCAGGGCATCAAAGATGACATATTTCAACTTCCTATGTTTATCTCCCTACATCCATCAAGTACTGGTTTAATCGTATGATTGATGCAGTGGTGCAACACTAGCTTATCAAGGCTAAAGAACGGGGTTCAAGTCCCACGACGGTCACCCATCTGTCCTCTCACCCATACATGGGTGGGTACTTTGACATGCAACTAGCGAAGTAACAGGCGGACAGGAAAGGAACTGATAATCTACCTTTAACAAGGTGTGGCTTAGTATACTGAAGTCTCTAACAACTACATTCCCACGACAGTAGTATAACCACTACGGGAGAAACCTTTACTGAAGTCTCTAACAACTACATTCCCACGACAGTAGTCTAACCACTACGGGAGAAACCTTTACTGAAGTCTCTAACAACTACATTCCCACGACAGTAGTCTAACCACTACGGGAGAACCCTTTACTGAAGTCTCTAACAACTACATTCCACGACAGTAGTCTAACCACTACGGGAGAAACCTTTACTGAAGTCTCTAACAACTACATTCCCACGACAGTAGTCTAACCACTACGGGAGAAACCTTTACTAAAGTCTCTAACAACTAGATTCCCACGACATTAGTCTAACCACTACGGGAGAAACCTTTACTAAAGTCTCTAACAAATTCATTCCCGACAGTAGTCTAACCACTACGGGAGAAACCTTTACTGAAGTCTCTAACAAATTCATTCCCGACAGTAGTCTAACCACTACGGGAGAAACCTTTACTGAAGTCTCTAACAACTACATTCCCACGACAGTAGTCTAACCACTACGGGAGAAACCTTTACTGAAGTCTCTAACAACTACATTCCCACGACAGTAGTCTAACCACTACGGGAGAAACCTTTACTGAAGTCTCTAACAAATTCATTCCCGACAGTAGTCTAACTACTATAGTATAACCCTTTACTGAAGTCTCTAACAACTTCAATCCCCGTCCGTAGTGTAACTGCTATGGGACAAACCTGTACTTACTTAATGTTCCAAAACTCGCTAATTATTTACCATGGCCATTTTATGTGTGCATCACACCGGTTTCTGCCGCCTTTTATATTATTTTATTGCTGTTTTATAAATCAAAACATATTACATTATTATTTATTTATAATTTTCTGTAGTACGCTTCGTTAGCCTCCAACCATATAGCAATAGTTAGTGTAACAGTATACTGTAATGCAGCCTCTTCACAATATCTATGTGTAACATCTTGACACAAACAAAAACACATAAGGACTCAGTGACCGCAAAAGAACAAAAATAAAAGCATGACTATGTTATGTGGCCACATGGTCTTCGTCGGGAACAAAACAAAGCTAGACATGATGTAGCATGAGTGCATTAAGTTGGCCGCCATTAACCAGATGTGCCAGGAAAATGTGAGGCACGACTTGCCAGTTATGAAATAGAGTGAACCAAACATGACATACTCAATATGATTCGACACATACACAAACAGACGACACATGAACACACACACAAAAAAACAAAGATAAACTTTAAAAAAGCCTGCATTGTTTAAATTGTTTATTTTATTTTGTTTATTCTTTGTATAAATCTCAACACTTCTGACTAACGCCACCAGATTTACTAATCCCTACAATAACTCGCCTTCCACCCCCAGCAGGAAAAGCTGGTCTCATGTATCTGATAGAAGTACTTTAAACATTGGCCGCTACGAGCCAATCCACGACGTTTATCGTTAAAACTGCCATTTGAATTCCTCGCATCTTTTGTTTACAAAACTCTCGATTCTGTGGCCAAAGCTGTTGAGGAAGTCTAACTTGGTTTGTCCCCACTATCTACCTCAGCTGCCTTAATGTTGCTCTTCCAAAGCTGTCGAGGAAGTCTAATTTGGTTTGTCCCCACTATCTACCTCAGCTGCCTTGATGTTGCTCTGCCAAAGCTGTTGAGGAAGTCTAACTTGGTTTGTCCCCACTGTCTACCTCAGCTGCCTTGATGTTGCTCTGCCAAAGCTGTTGAGGAAGTATAATTTGGTTTGTCCCCACTATCTACCTCAGCTGCCTTGATGTTGCTCTGCCAAAGCTGTTGAGGAAGTCTAACTTGGTTTGTCCCCACTATCTACCTCAGCGGCCTTAATGTTGCTCTTCCAAAGCTGTCGAGGAAGTCTAATTTGGTTTGTCCCCACTATCTACCTCAGCTGCCTTGATGTTGCTCTGCCAAAGCTGTTGAGGAAGTCGAACTTGGTTTGTCCCCACTATCTACCTCAGCTGCCTTGATGTTGCTCTGCCAAAGCTGTTGAGGAAGTCTAACTTGGTTTGTCCCCACTATCTACCTCAGCTGCCTTGATGTTGCTCTGCCAAAGCTGTTGAGGAAGTCTAATTTGGTTTGTCCTCACTATCTACCTCAGCTGCCTTGATGTTGCTCTGCCAAAGCTGTTGAGGAAGTCTAACTTGGTTTGTCCCCACTATCTACCTCAGCTGCCTTGATGTTGCTCTGCCAAAGCTGTTGAGGAAGTCTAACTTGGTTTGTCCCCACTATCTACCTCAGCTGCCTTGATGTTGCTCTGCCAAAGCTGTTGAGGAAGTCTAATTTGGTTTGTCCCCACTATCTACTCCAGCTGCCTTGATGCTGCTCTGCCAAAGCTGTTGAGGAAGTCTAACTTGGTTTGTCCCCACTGTCTACCTCAGCTGCCTTGATGTTGCTCTGCGAAAGCTGTTGAGGAAGTCTAACTTGGTTTGTCCCCACTATCTACCTCAGCTGCCTTGATGTTGCTCTGCCAAAGCTGTTGAGGAAGTCTAATTTGGTTTGTCCCCACTATCTACCTCAGCTGCCTTGATGTTGCTCTGCCAAAGCTGTTGAGGAAGTCTAACTTGGTTTGTCCCCACTATCTACCTCAGCTACCTTGATGTTGCTCTGCCAAAGCTGTTGAGGAAGTCGAACTTGGTTTGTCCCCACTATTTACCTCAGCTGCCTTGATGTTGCTCTGCCAAAGCTGTTGAGGAAGTCTAACTTGGTTTGTCCCCACTATCTACCTCAGCTGCCTTGATGTTGCTCTGCCAAAGCTGTTGAGGAAGTCTAGCTTGGTTTGTCCCCACTGTCTACCTCAGCTGCCTTGATGTTGCTCTGCCAAAGCTGTTGAGGAAGTCTAACTTGGTTTGTCCCCACTATCTACCTCAGCTGCCTTGATGTTGCTCTGCCAAAGCTGTTGAGGAAGTCTAATTTGGTTTGTCCCCACTATCTACCTCAGCTGCCTTGATGTTGCTCTGCCAAAGCTGTTGAGGAAGTCTAACTTGGTTTGTCCCCACTATCTACCTCAGCTGCCTTGATGTTGCTCTGCCAAAGCTGTTGAGGAAGTCGAACTTGGTTTGTCCCCACTATCTACCTCAGCTGCCTTGATGTTGCTCTGCCAAAGCTGTTGAGGAAGTCTAACTTGGTTTGTCCCTACTATCTACCTCAGCTGCCTTGATGTTGCTCTGCCAAAGCTGTTGAGGAAGTCGAACTTGGTTTGTCCCCACTATCTACCTGAGGCTGATGTTGCTGATTTGGTCACGGTTTTTCTTTCTGGCTGCACTTCTGGCTCACACAACGCATCTCACAGGTTCCAATCTTACTCTTATCGGTTGCTAATCAGCACCAAGATTAACACTGGTAACACAATTTAGGAATTCGCACCGCATTTATCAGTCTTCTCTTGGTGTACTGTTCTATCTATCTATCTTTAGTCGACATATGTCGTTAGACGTCGTGGGGAGGTGTGACTTCCTTTGTTTCATTTTTTTTGGCAGGTGAAAATCCACTGGTGACTTGCCAGGCCAATTCCAGCATCTATTAGCCCCGGGAATATCCGATCGCCTATTTTTGAGACTGGTGAATGTTGACGCGTAAATTAGAGCAAGGCACACCCGCAGCCTATCAGGCACCATCTAAGTCGCTCCGCTAACCACATAACCAAGACCTGAAGTAATGGCCACACAGTCTTCTTTGTGGGGCGAATATCCTAAGAATAATTTGAATAGATTTTTAACTTCAATGCTGCTCGACCAGCGGCCGCTAGCCTACTCTTTTTGATTTCCAACTGCTAAGGTATGTTTAACGTGCGCGCCACTGCACACGGGTGTCTGATCTCACTACTCAGAGATCAAGGGAAATATTTACCGGATGATCCATGTGAGAAATTTCAGGTCCACCGTGATTTTAACCGCCGACCTCTAGCACCCGAGGCGAACACCTTACATCGCGACCACTAGATCACCCTAATACACTGTTCGCCTACTGAATTATATGTACGATCTTTCTGTCCACTCTGCCATCATCAGTGAACATACTACCTAGGTAATTGAGCTCACGTACTTGCTTGATACCAATGTCACTGGTGTGGAGACTTCTCTGCATGTGATCACCTGATATCATCGTAGTCTCTGTCTTGTCTGTGTTGATCTTCATGTTATATTCGTTACAAGCGATATCGAAATAGGTTACCTTGTGTGTTGGTAAAAATGACTTGATCGTCAGCAAACAACAATTCACTTAGCGACTCCTCATAGGGCATAGCCATTTGTGAGATTGCATCTATATAAATAAAAGTGGCGAAAAAACAAACTTCTGTCTTACACCGTACAAGGCACGAATGTCATTCAATAGTTGGCTCTTCCCACTTTCTTCCTTCATTACGCTTACATCGTTTGAACCTGTCAAATGCCTTTTCCTGATCAATGATACAAACCTCCCACCTAGCGGTACCAACTACCTGGAATCAAACTTGATCATCTGAAATGTTTTCGCCTTATGAATAAGAAAACTCTTCTTATTCTTATTTTTCTTCCTCTTCTTCTTCCTCTCCCCCTTCTTCGTCTTGCCCTTCTCATTATTCTTCTTCATCTTCTTTTCCGACTATACCATGGCGTTGTTGGTATAGCCTTCTCTCTTCGATCCCTTTTCCATAGCCAGTTTGACCTGTTGCAGCTTGTCACACGGAATCACCACGTGGAGGTAAAGAAGTATCTTTGTAGTTCTGGGTTGTTAACCCTACACTAGCAGCCAGCTTTGGATCGCTGACCACTACATTTCATGCACTGCTAAGAATCTTTACCTCGAACTGATATAAGAATCCATCCGGTATTTCATATATATATATATATGTATCATGACTTGTATATTTGAAAGCTGATCCATTTGTACGGACCAGGACGGGTCTATAGAATAGTTATCGGCGAACGGTCAAGGTGTAAGTCAGTTCAACTGGGGTCTCTTTGCCGAATCTCAAAAAGACAGTACAGAAAAGTAACAGAGCATCTGTTGCGACCTTATGCTCCAATGGGAACCAGACGGATAAATAATGATGATTAGTTTCACAGAACAGGCAGCTCAGAGCAATATCTAAACATCAACTCCATTCTCTCTCGTCTCTCGCTTAACTGGGAGGTAAAAGTTGAAACAAAACCACTTGAGTCTTATCCGCTGTCGTGTGCAACAAAAGTCAGCTCCAAGGAGGAGAAAGAGACGAAGGAAAATTTGAGACAGAGAAGCTCAAAGAGCCGAGTAGCTTGAGAGCACGTCAGTGCACTAGCCGCTCTCTTTGCTGTGAGAGTGTTGTGAAGATGTCGGCTCTTTGGGCGAGTGATAAGGTCTGCTTGAACCTTCCATCTGGCAAAGCCAAAGCCCCTGATATACACGGTTATCCAGGTGCGCGCACGTCGATTAACTTTATATTGCCATCACTTAACGCGGTAATGGCTATATTTGTTATCAATTATGGAATTAGATGTTTATTTAGAAATTCAACCGATGCTTGATTCATTCCATTGTCAATACGCCGATTGGGTCATTATCGTAAGTTCTGTTATTCGGGCTCATAATGAGTTCTCATATTGTAATGTTATTCATCAACCAGTTCTCATTATTGTGTGTATCAATTATGGATAAGAGTATTTATTTACTAACAGCAGCGATATTACGTTGTGAGAATCTTAAGCCATGTGTCATGATTCGAGTTATCAATTGTGGAGAATCATTGTTACACAGAAATATACATGTTGTTTGAGCTCGTCTGTTGCGAGGATATGTTTTATCCACAGTTTGTGTGTTTTGTGAATTATATTTCGATTCTATTATTGCTAAAATAATATAGCAAGAACAATTGCAAAGACATAAATATCTAAAGCACTCGGAAACGTACACATCAAATCAGCGGAGATAAATTACGTGTTAGGAACTTAGTTATTGAATCCGGACATTCAAGTGACTGCTGCGCCTTGCTGCGTGAATTAACATGAGTAATGGGATTTTTGCATTGGTTTGTTTAAAGGTTTGCTTTTCTGAATTCTGCTAGTAAAGTCACGACCCCTTTAACCGAGACCGTAGTTTATTAGGTTATATCTGGACGTATTGGCCAGTGAATGGATGCGTGTTATGTTCTGTACGTGGAGGGTCATACCAAGAACAATCCCCTACATGCCCAGTTATGTCCTTCTTCTTTTTTTTCTTATTCGTCACCTTCTTCTTCTTCTTCTTCTTCGTTAGATCTCAAACTCAAGATACCAAGCCATGACAAGGGTTTTGCAAGTAGCAGGATGTTGCACTGAGAACGGAATGCGTTGTGTCGTAGTTTACAGCTTGGCTGCAATATTTCAACTTTTCGGTCCGACATATTCGACACGTGCTAAGGCATGGCATTTTTGGCCACCGGGTTAGCCTTCCCTCTTCGGTCCCTTCTCCTTAGCCAGTCTGCCATGTTGCAGTCTGTTATCCAGGATCACCACGTGGAGGTTCGGAACGGTCATGTCAGCTCTGGGTCGCTGATCCTGACGCTAGCAGTCAGCTCTGGGTCACTGGCCCTTACGCTAACAATCAGCTCTGGGTCACTGGCCCTTACGCTAGCAGTTAGCTCTGGGTCACTGGCTCTTACGCTAACAATCAGCTATATCTAATATACTGCTCACCATCTTGATATGTGATTTTGCTTATCTTCCTTTGCTGGCTGCACTTGTCTCTGGTGGCGATGAGGATGATGCTGTTGGTGATGATTCTGTTGGTGATGATTATAATGATATTGTGACTATAGAATCTAAACATATTACACTGAGTGTATTTGTGTTTTTGATTGTTTACGTAGTTTAATATTAATTAATGACCAAATCTTAGCTTTATTTCTGCTGATGTGGAAATCTTCTCGCATGTAACGTGTTGTGTGTCGTTGAGTAGCATTGTTTTTACTCCCATATTATACGACATGGCTCTGTGTTCGTCTTGTCTTTGTCTTTCACTATTTGTACGCACTCTGTTTTATATATCTAAGACAGGATACGAAACGAGGACATGGTCGGCACTACGTCATGCGCAGAATACATTTCCAGGCACAGAAATGTTGGTTTGGTCGCCTCGTGAGAATACACCCTCATCATCTTCCACTGATGGTTAACATCTGGTCAATTTGGTTACAGTGCAAGAGGGCGGTCGCGAGGCAAGTGGTCAGAGGACATTAGAGTCCAATGAAACGACCCGGGCTGACATTGACCGACGCAACGCACATGAGGCAGGACAGCCCAAATTAAGGATCCCACGCCGCTTAACGGTGTAACCAGAAAAAAAAACTAACTAACAATATTGTATATCTAACACTTGAACACACACATATACACACAGACATACACCCATATATTTATATACATATGGCAGATGTCTACACTAAATATATAGAGATTGCATGGTTTTGTCAATAAATCCATGAGAACGATTCTGGGCCTGCAATGGCTCGACAGGATAATAAGTGAAAGCCTACAGGAGAGACTAAGACAAAGACATGTGGAACAAAGAACCTTGGGGCGAAGATAAGAATTTGCCAAGTTAGTATCCCGAAGTAATCCTGGTCACAGAACCCATGAGGAAGGGCATGATAGGATGATTAAAATAGACTTATAACAGCTGGACAAATTAGAGAAGATACCAGAAGGCAGGTCTGCTTTGAGAATATTGGTTGATTGTCTATACACCCCAAGGTGATACGGACAAAGAAGAACAAGACAATATATCGATGTATGCACATCATCATCATCATCATGTAGCATGTCCTCTGTAAAACGTCGCTCTCATCACAGCCAGCGATTAGGAATCTCCGTCTGCAGTCAATCTTCCAGCCTGCTCCATGTTCATGTTTAGAATACCCTTGATATCTTGTATCCTTCTTAGCTTTGGTCGACCCTTGCGTCGCTTTCCAGGTACCATGCTCTCCAAAATTGCCGGAAAAAATTAAATCAATTTCCAAAACATAAAATTGTTTATGAGCCAGTTTTCTTCAACATTCAGGTCTTCAAGGATGGCTTTATTTGTCACTTTCTTTATCCAAGGAATTTTTAGGATTATTCTGTAACATTTTGTTTCGAACGCTCCAATTTTTTTCCTTGCTGCTTGTGTCATAGTCCATGTCTCCCACCCGTACATTGCTACATGAAATATGCATGTTCTCAGGATCTTCAGTTTTAGTGGCTTGTTAGTATTATGCTATAGATTGTGCATGTTGTTTAGCTTCTGCATCTCCATGAGCAAACGTCTTCTAATTTCTGTTAAGCAGTCTCCGTCGTTGGATAATGTAGAGACAAGGTATTCCCATTGTGTAACCTTTTCGATTTCTTCATTTTTAAAAGCAATCTTGGGCAGGATAGTATGCGCATACATGCGAAATATCAAAATACCTACCAGCTAAACGAACCGCCTAATTCGAGCCTTGCAATAAGGTATCAAGAAAACAACAGGTGTCTCACATGTAGATGTATAGAAAGATGCAGGTGTGGCCGATACATCGACGACATCTAACTATTTGTTTCATACCTCGCACGAAAATGACTCGATTATTATGGAATTTAGGGGGATGATGATGGTAATTTTGAGGATAGCTTCTGTATCTCGGCTTCCATAGTCGTCACGAAAAACATGGACACAGATCGTTGTTGATAAGAAATCAAATGTTCAGTAAATCAGTAACGGTCTGGCAGTAGTGGTTTGTCAGTAGTGGCTTGTCAGTAGCAGTTTTTCAGTAATGGTTTGTCAGTAGTGGTTTGTCAGTAGTGGTTTGTCAGTAGTGGCTTGTCAGTAGCAGTTTTTCAGTAATGGTTTGTCAGTAGTGGTTTGTCAGTAGTGGTTTGTCAGTAGTGGTCTGTTATTAGTGGTTTGTCAGTAATGGTTTGTCAGTAGTGATTTTTGTTGGTGACCTATCACAGGACCTGATTTAAATTAATTGTCCCTCGTCCTGGTACTAAAACAATTATTGGACGACCCGTTCTTCAGCATCGGTTACACCGTTCACCGTTACGGGTCCCAGCTTTTCTTCAAACGGTCTCTGTCTTGGGCCACGGTCGGCAGTCGTCCATCTGTGGCATAGTGAACTTTGTTGCGGGATACATTGGAGTCGGACCAACGTGGTGGTGGTCGTCACCGCGGTCGTTTCTTGTCTCTGGTGCCATATGTGCTGTTGCCGTGCTCCATCATTTGTTCCTTCTGGTTCTATAATAATCAAATAGAGAAATGGTTCATAGAACCGACTTCATCGCACATGGGGCCTCTCTGTCTTCTGAGTCACTCTCATCGCATCTGGCGCTTCTCTGTCTGGTGAGTTTCTCTCATCGCACATGGCGCCTCTCTGCTATCCCTTTCATCACACCTGGCGCCCCTCTGTCTCCTCAGTCCCTCTCATCACACCTGGCGCCCCTCTGTCGCCTCAGTTCCTCTCAACACACCTGGCGCACCTCTGTCTCCGCAGTCCCTCTCATCACACCTGGCGCCCCACTGTCTCCTTAGTCTCCCTCTCATCACACCTCGCGCCCCTCTGTCTCCTCAGTCCCTCTCATCACACCTGGCGCCCCTCTGTCTGCTCAGTCCCTCTCATCACACCTGGCGCCCCTCTGTCTCCTCAGTCCCTCTCATCACACCTGGCACCCCTGTTGCTCAGTCCCTCTCATCACACCTGGCGCCCCTCTGTCTCCTCAGTCCCTCTCATCACACCTTGCGCCCCACTATCTCCTCAGTCTCCCTCTCATCACACCTGGCGCCCGTGTCTGCTCAGTCCCTCTCATCACACCTGGTGCCCCTCTGTCTCCTCAGTCCCTCTCATCACACCTGGCGCCCCACTGTCTCCTCAGTCTTTCTCTCATCACACCTGGCGCCCCTATGTCTCCTCAGTCCCTCTCATCACACCTGGCGCCCCACTGTCGCCTCAGTCTCCCTCTCATCACACCTGGCACCCCACTGTCTCCTCAATCTTCCTCTCATCACACCTGGCGCCCCTCTGTCTCATCAGTCCCTCTCATCACACCTGGCGCCCCACTGTCTCCTCAGTCTCCCTCTCATCACATGTGGCGCCCCACTGTCTCATCAGTCCCTCTCATCACACCTGGCGCCCCTCTGTCTCATCAGTCCCTCTCATCACACCTGGCGCCCCTCTGTCTCCTCAGTCCCTCTCATCACACCTGTCGCCCCTGTCTGCTCAGTCCCTCTCATCACACATGGAGCCGCTCTGTCTGCTCACTCCCTCTCATCACACCTGGTGCCCCACAGTCTCCTCAGTCTCCCTCTCATCACACCTGGCGCCCCTGTCTGCTCAGTCCCTCTCATCACACCTGGCGCCCCTCTGTCTCCTCAGTCCCTCTCATCACACCTGGCGCCCCACTATCTCCCCAGTCTCCCTCTCATCACACCTGGTGCCCCTATGTCTCCTCAGTCCCTCTCATCACACATGGCGCCCCACTGTCTCCTCAGTCTCCCTCTCATCACAGCTGGCACCCCACTGTCTCCTCAGTCTTCCTCTCATCACACCTGGCGCCCCTCTGTCTCATCAGTCCCTCTCATCCCACATGGCGCCCCACTGTCTCCTCAGTTTCCTTCTCATCACATGTGGCGCCCCACTGTCTCCTCAGTCTCCCTCTCATCACACCTGGCGCCCCTCTGTCTCCTCAGTCCCTCTCATCACACCTGGCGCCCCACTGTCTCCTCAGTCCCTCTCATAACACCTGGCGCCCCTCTGTCTCCTCAGTCCCTCTCATCACACCTTTCGCCCTACTGTCTCCTCAGTCCCTCTCATCACACCTGGCGCCCCTCTGTCTGCTCACTCCCTCTCATCACACCTGGCGCCCCACTGTCTCCTCAGTCCCTCTCATCACACCTGTCGCCCCTGTCTGCTCAGTCCCTCTCATCACACATGGAGCCGCTCTGTCTGCTCACTCCCTCTCATCACACCTGGCGCCCCACTGTCTCCTCAGTCTCCCTCTCATCACACTTGGCGCCCCTATCTGCTCAGTCCCTCTCATCACACCTGGCGCCCTTCTGTCACCTCAGTCCCTCTCATCACACCTGGCGCCCCTGTCTGCTCAGTCCCTCTGTTCACACCTGGCGCCCCTCTGTCTCCTCAGTCCCTCTCATCACACCTGGCGCCCCACTATCTCCCCAGTCTCCCTCTCATCACACCTGGTGCCCCTATGTCTCCTCAGTCCCTCTCATCACACCTGGCGCCCAACTGTCTCCTCAGTCTCCCTCTCATCACACCTGGCGCCCCACTGTCTCCTCAGTCTTCCTCTCATCACACCTGGCGCCCCTCTGTCTCATCAGTCCCTCTCATCACACATGGCGCCCCACTGTCTCCTCAGTTTCCTTCTCATCACATGTGGCGCCCCACTGTCTCCTCAGTCTCCCTCTCATAACACCTGGCGCCCCTCTGTCTCCTCAGTCCCTCTCATCACACCTGGCGCCCCACTGTCTCCTCAGTCCCTCTCATAACACCTGGCGCCCCTCTGTCTGCTCACTCCCTCTCATCACACCTGGCGCCCCACTGTCTCCTCAGTCCCTCTCATCACACCTGTCGCCCCTGTCTGCTCAGTCCCTCTCATCACACATGGAGCCGCTCTGTCTGCTCACTCCCTCTCGTCACACCTGGCGCCCCACTGTCTCCTCAGTCTCCCTCTCATCACACTTGGCGCCCCTATCTGCTCAGTCCCTCTCATCACACCTGGCGCCCCTCTGTCACCTCAGTCCCTCTCATCACACCTGGCGCCCCACTGTCTCCTCAGTCCCCCTCTCATCACACCTGGCGCCCCTCTGTCTCCTCAGTCCCTCTCATCACACCTGGCGCCCCACTGTCTCCTCAGTCTCCCTCTCATTACACCTGGCGCCCCACTGTCTCCTCAGTCTTCCTCTCATCACACCTGGCGCCCCTCTGTCTCATCAGTCCCTCTCATCACACCTGGCGCCCCCTGTCTCCTCAGTCTCCCTCTCATCACATGTGGCGCCCCACTGTCTCCTCAGTCTCCCTCTCATCACACCTGGCGCCCCTCTGTCTCCTCAGTCCCTCTCATCACACCTGGCGCCCACTGTCTCCTCAGTCCCTCTCATCACACCTGGCGCCCATCTGTCTCCTCCGTCCCTCTCATCACACCTGGCGCCCCACTGTCTCCTCAGTCTCCCTCTCATCACACCTGGCGCCCCTCTGTCTCCTCAGTCCCTCTCATCACACCTGTCGCCCTTGTCTGCTCAGTCCCTCTCATCACACATGGAGCCGCTCTGTCTGCTCACTCCCTCTCATCACACCTGGCGCCCCACTGTCTCCTCAATCTCCCTCTCATCACACCTGGCGCCCCTGTCTGCTCAGTCCCTCTCATCACACCTGGCGCAGCTCTGTCTCCTCAGTCCCTCTCATCACACCTGGCGCCCCACTGTCTCCTCAGTCTCCCTCTCATCACACCTGGCGCCCCTGTGTCTCCTCAGTCCCTCTCATCACACCTGGCGCCCCACTGTCTCCTCAGTCTCCCTCTCATCACACCTGGCGCCCCACTGTCTCCTCAGTCTTCCTCTCATCATACCTGGCGCCCCTCTGTCTCATCAGTCCCTCTCATCACACCTGGCGCCCCACTGTCTCCTCAGTCTCCCTCTCATCACATGTGGCGCCCCACTGTCTCCTCAGTCTCCCTCTCATCACACCTGGCGCCCCTCTGTCTCCTGAGTCCCTCTCATCACACCTGGCGCCCACTGTCTCCTCAGTCCCTCTCATCACACCTGGCGCCCCTCTGTCTCCTCCGTCCTTCTCATCACACCTGGCGCCCCACTGTCTCCTCAGTCTCCCTCTCATCACACCTGGCGCCCCTCTGTCTCCTCAGTCCCTCTCATCACACCTCGCGCCCCTCTGTCACCTCAATCCCTCTCATTGCACCTGGCGCCCCTCTGTCTCCTCAGTCTCCCTCTCATCACACCTGACGCATCTCTGTCCACATGCTAAAAATGCCTCCAACAGAGCACAAACTCCGATGCTCTCTCCTTGGCTGACATGTCCCCCTGTCAGAGTCCCCTCTACAGCTGGATCAACTAGAAAAAGCGGTAATACCATTAAAAAACCCACGACATGCGCATTCTGACAAATTGAGCACAACTTGATCTGAATCTGAAACGTTGGAATTGCAAACCAAGTGTACAAACCGTTAGGCCACTGATTTACCTGTATCAAGATGAATGACGCTTACTACTGCAACGAACAGGTCAAGGTTTGCCTTCTTAGTGAATTGTCTGAATGATTCATATTCCTGCTAAAGAAACAGTTCACTCGTGAGGCACGTCAATTCTTCCGATTGAATGTGTGGTAACCAAATAATCCAGATCTTAACCCTGTAGATTGTGGGATTTGGGACGTTGAGCAAAAGGATGTTTACGGTAAGAAAATATACAATGTACATGAGATGGAACAGCGGACACAGAGAAAGCTAGGAATGAGCTAAAACAGCCGGCAGTTGGTGGGTCAGTGAGGACCTGGCTCACACAACTTCGTGCATGTGTTGTGTGACATCCTCCAGCAAAATGTGGAATCATTATTACAGCTTGGTACCAATTATAGCCACGTGAGGTGGTGCAGATAAAGATATTAAAACAATAATACAAAAGGAGAAAAGAGCGTTCATTGTACCGGATCATTTTTGTGAGAAGAGCTTTGAGTGTACAGGAAACTTTTGTGAGAAGAGCTTTGAGTGTACAGGAAACTTTTGTGAAAAGAGCTTTGAGTGTACAGGAGACTTTCGAAACTAACCAAAACTGTTGATCACTAACTGGGACAGGCATCAGAACACATATCATGTAATATGTCTTTCCAATGGTCGGTCCTCCTGTAACATGTCCTTTCTAAGTTGGGTCCTACTGTAACATGTCCTTCCAATGGTCGGTCCTCCTGTAACATGTCCTTCCTAAGTTGGATCCTACTGTAACATGGCCTTCCTAAGTTGGGTGCTACTGTAACATGGCATTCCTAACTTGGGTCCTACTGTAACATAGTCTTCCTAAGTTGAGTCCTACTGTAACAGTCTTCCTAAGTTGGGTCCTACTGTAACATGGCCTTCCTATGTTGGGTCCTACTGTAACATGGCCATCCCAAGTTCGGTCCTACTGTAACATATCGATGAAACAACTCCCCCAGTGCCATATGAAACAGTTTCTGATTGCATGTATTTGACAGGAGATACATTTGTGTCACGTGTTCTATAACTGACGTCTGCAAAATGTGTTCCACTGATCCTAGAGGGGCCATGGCCTAGTGTAAATCTGAGGATATTTAGTTGGTACAGGCCTTGACGATCAGGACTGCTATAAATGTAATATTATATCAAAGGGGATATGCACCATTATTGCCTTCACTCGCGTACAGACCAGATATCAATAATGAGAAAGATTGATGAACAATGTGGGAAATGGAACGGAAAACTTTCAACCACAATAGTGAACTATGAAAGGCATTTGACAGCTTAGGCAGGGACCCAGTTTGTAAGATGATCAAGTAATAAATAACAACTGGTATAATCAAGAAAATGAATGAAGTAGTGAACAAATGTGGACAATGTGAACAAAAGTGGACAAATTCGGGAAGGATCTTCAACTACAAGAGTACTTGTTGAGGAATTCAGGTGGAGATCAGCAGTCTGATTCGTTTGAGATAAGAATAATTGATATCTCACTTGATTGAATTGTGTTTATGATTACAATAACGTCAACCAGCAAAAATGAAATTACACAAACTTGATGATCCAAGATGTGCCGATGTCTTGGCTGTTCTGTCCCACATCCTCAATTAGATGAAGAATTAAATAAGTACATTTGATGAGTAGTCGCACAGATTGGGGCTGAGTATAAGTAGAGAAGACAACAGAAACATGAATATAAATAGCCTTCATATTGTGTTGTAGTGTGGGATCAAGATGCTGAGCAGTGAGTGAGCTCCAGCGGTTAGCGATTCAGAACTGACTGCTAGCGTCAGGCCAGCGATCCAGAACTGACTGCTAGAGTCAGGGCCAGCGATCCAGAACTGAATGCTAGCGGCAGGGCCAGCGATCCAGAACTGACTGCTAGCGGCAGGGCCGGCGATCCAGAACTGACTGCTAGCGTCAGGCCAGCGATCCAGAACTGACTGCTAGCGTCAGGGGCAGCGATCCAGAACTGACTGCTAACGTCAGGGCCAGCGATCCAGAACTGACTGCTAGCGTCAGGGCCAGCGACCAAGAACTCACTGCTAGCGACAGGGCTAGCGATCCAGAACTCACTGCTAGCGACAGGGCTAGCGATCCAGAACTGACTACTAGCGGCAGGGCCAGCGATCCAGAACTGACTGACAGCGACAGGGCCAGCGATCCAGAACTGACTGCTAGCGTCAGGGCCAGCGACCCATAGCTGCAAAGACCCTTCTACACCTCCACGCGGTGATCCTGGATAACAGGCTGCAGCAGCGCAGACTCGCTAAGGAGAAAGAATCGAAAAGGGAAGGCTAACCCGGTTCCCCGAAAATGGTAGCTGAACTCGGATGTGTCTGACGAAATTATTGAAATTTCGTAGTCAAGCTGTAAACTGCGACACACCGCATTCCGTTCTCGGGACAAAATCCTGCTATACTTGCAAATCCCTTTTCATGGCTTGGTGAGTTTCATAGAGAACGGAAAAACAAGATAATAAAAATAACAATGAGAAGAAAAATCAGAAGAAGAAGAAGAAGTAGAAGAAAAAGAAGAAGAAGAAGAAGAAGAAGAAGAAGAAGAACAAGACCAAGAAGAAGAAGAAGAAGAAGAAGAAGAAGAAGAAGAGGAAGAGAAACAAGAAGAAGAAGAAGTAGATTGTGTTATGAGATAGATTTCTTCATTACTTGGAAACATTCACCGTTGCTTGGTAACAAAATTGACGTATTGGAGTAAAGGATATCAAAACAAGAAAGAAAAGACAATAAATGCTGTTATTACATTTGGGAACTTGTGGACATTTATTTAAAATGTAGTCAGACTCACAAATCTATTGACTTTGGAACTTGGAGAACAACAAGATACCGCAATAAATTGATGATTGCTCAGAATAGACAGATTGAAATGATATGATAAGATTAGAGATGCGGGCCTGCTGGAAAGAGCTAGAAATATATCAATGGAACATGACATCAGGAGAAGTTGCTAACCCTGTACAGATCCGACATTAAGGAAACAAGTTGACATCATTACAAGACAGTGACAGATTCCTGGGACTTTAAGGTATCAGGAACAGAGGTATGCAGAACACAGATGGACAACAGAGCTTGGGTAAAAAATGGAAGAAGTGGGAACAAAGTACACAAATTCGGGAAGGATCTTCAACTACAAGAATACTTGTTGAAGAATTGTGCTCTTCCAGTTGGAGCTAAAAGAATTTAATTTAAATTGTCTGCATGTGATGTCTCGTTCACTTTGTGTTTCTATTTTAAATCATCCAAGATTATGTTTTGTCTGTAATAATTTTCTCTTTCTCTTATTGTCTTCTATTCAATCTCATTGTCACATACAAACGTATCAGAAACAAGCGAAATAGGAATTTATTTACTGTACAATGTTTCTCCCAATGTAATGTGTCGGTGTCCATATTCATGGCACAATCTATGTGGATTATGTGGCAGGTTATTGTGGAGTCTTCTTTTTCTTCTGTTTTCGGGTTTTCTGATCATGCTAAATCTTCAGTCATATTGACAGGATGAAGTCCACAGTCCTATCGCCAGGATGAAGTCCACAGTCCTGTCCGGGTCTGAGCGGTGACCCTCATAGTTTTTGCCTCAGTTCAGCTCCATTTGACCAGGTCTGGCATCGTAGTTCTTTGTGGATCGATCACTTGTGGAGTAAAACATAGACCAACTGTAACCTACTTGACAGGTCTAAAAAACTATAATTGTGATGACCCTATGGATGACAGCCTGATATTGTAAACAATGTAGCGAAGACGCCATTACTTCAATAACAAACATGTTCTCGCGGCGTTCCTCCTACACAACCTCCAACACAGGTGGTCGCCGTACTTCTAATGAGGCCATACTAGAAACATGACAAGCATTTTCTGACTGTACCCAGAGTTTCTAATTGGTGAAAGTGATTAAACGGAATATTTAGCAAATGATATCACAGTGGAAAGCGATAACACGGCAGCAGCTGGGAATGTTAAGAAGGAGGTAAAGTGTATCTGGGCTTTCATTGCTCGAGTTTCTCACTCTTGTGGCCAGCACCCACTGTGTCTATGCCAATGCGTCCTTCGGTAATGTGCTCCAACAAAGCGTTTTCTAATTGAATATTAAATTTCACAAGAAACTCTCATCCCACGGAAACACACAAGAGTCAGACACATCATATCACGTGGGCCCATCATCTTGAAACTATTAAGGCAGTTACGTTGAATGCAGGTTGCATTATGTACCGTCTTTGAAAGGGAGAGAGAAATAAAAACTTGTGTACGATGTTTAACTGCACTTACCATTTCAATTATTGAAGCAAGCCGTTTGCTGCAATCAAAACCATACGAGCTGTAATAGCCTCATTCTCAGCTTTTCGTTTCTCTAAGGTTTCTAAACCGCAAGGCTACGGTCTATACTGCATTAGGCATAACAAAATGTAGCAGTTGATTCCACTAAAGGCTGGCATGTAGGGACGTGTTTGAACACTGAATGCTGGCAAGACCCATAATAAAACATGTAAATATGGCTATAATACAAGTCATTATAAGAGGACACAACACTAGCTTCTGTCACATTCCTGATCCTTTGGAAGGCCTGAATATGTGTCGTTTTGTTATGCTCCACATTTGAATGTCGCTGCCTTTGCCTTTTAGAAATTAGCGGGGCCCAAGAAAGGAAGACTACAGAAGCACAAAAAAGGCCCTAAGAAGGACAAAGAACTCCTACCGTCGTCTACAACACATCAACTACTTTGTACTTGAGCAAGGTTCTATGAATATTTTCCCAAAAATTGTGCACATTTGTATGTCCGTTTGTCAGAATCTGTGTGGATATTTGAATTGATCTCTTATGATCAGTATATGTGAGTTTCGTGTGCGCAGGTCTATATGTAGTTTGCGCGGTTAGACTGACCATGTGTGCTCCAGTAACTAGTTAACTAAAAGCTAACAAGGAACTAAAACTAAACATCATAAGTACATTTTTGTTTCCTGTGTTCAACCTATGGGTGTGAAACATGGACGAAGACAGAAGCAATGAGAACGAAGATCGGTGATTTTGACACACTGTCACAGAAGAGTCCTAACAATTCCGTGGACAAAGAAAGAAAGAAACAAATCCATCTCTCAAGACCTGAATGTGGTGAAGAATTTGTTCATAAATGATGTAATGACTCGAAAACGTATATATTTTGGATACTTTAAACGATACAACGGACTGGAGAGAGAGTGTGGAAGTCATGGTCACTGGAAAGAGAGGTAGGGACCAACCGAGAAGATGGTGGACCAAGGAAATCAAGTAGACGCTGGATTTGACAATGGAGCAGGCCGGAAGACTGGCGGAAGACAGAGTTTCTTACAGACAAGCTGTCAGGAGAGCGACTTTCTCCAAAGGACATGCTACATGAGTTAACTTCAAAATAAATGTTTAACCGAGAGAAAACATCCATTTTCAAAGTTAAACACGATTGGGGCCGGAATATTTGCAGCTTTATTTCTGTTAAACATACCGCAGGGGACAAAGACTAACGTCGGGTCAGTCAAAACATGCTGGTCAGACATGTTAGACATTCAGTCAAAACATACTGGTCAAAAATGTTAGACAGGGTCAGGCAAAATATACTGGTCAGACATGTTAGACAGCGTCAGTCAAAATATGCTGATCAGACATGTTAGACAGGGTCAAGCAAAATATACTGGTCAGACATGTTAGACAAAGTCAGGCAAAATATACTGGCCAAAGATTCGCACCTCGGCTTTCTCGTAGCCCTCCCTATAGAAGGGTTGTTTTCATGGCAGCCTGGCTAACGCTGAGAGGGATCGACGTGATCCCCGTAGTAGTGAGCGATAAGCAGACGAAGCCAAGCATAGCACATCCGTCTGGAGAACCTCCGTTCCCCTTCATCAGCACGCTCGGGATGTGAGGAAAGCTACTGCAACTCGCTACTTAACGTAATTTTCATTTTTGCACAAAAGAGTAACCTACTCATTGTGGGCATTCGAAACAACAACATATCACAAGCTCATATAAAGACATTTGGTATGAAATTGTTGTAATGGTTCTTATTGACCAATATAAATCGCTGTAGGAGACAGTCACGTGTTTAAAAGTACAGGCAGGTCTCAAATAAAAACGGGATTCAGCGCTGACGATCCCTAAAGAGTGGATATCCTCTAAGCTGAGTGATGCTTGTTCTAGTATTGCTGTTGTATATTCTACACGCGATGATGATGAGCGGCACGGTCTCAACTCGCACCCATCACAAAATGTGCACATTCACATCTGATAAGATGTGGTATCTGTTAGATGTGTATGCTGTATGTCACAAGTGTGGCATCCAGGTCTTCATTAACTCCTTGTTAACGCCCCTGGCGGTGTCCACATTCCCCTGGCAAATTAGAAGCATATTTAAGAGCTGACAAGCAGGTTATGCATATATCAGGCAATGTTTGATGTTAAACATATGGACTTTATTTTTTGCATTAAGCTCTGGTGATATCGTGTTATCGTATGGAAACCTTGGAGGTCTATGGAGCGCCGGGTCTGGACAAGCCCTTGATTATTTATTAGATTGTGTCGGTGTTGTGGTGTTTGTTGAGGTGCTTACTACATGTGGTTTAACAACAACAGGATGGACTGGACACATCTCGGGTATCCCAGCTCAGACTCACCGGAGCGAAATAGGGGTCTGGAGAGAGCTTCTGTGTAATAAATAAAAGATTCAGATATGATAACAAGATACAATCCATTTAGCCATGAGCTGGTAGCTTTTGACAGCCCAGTGCCTACTGGACAAAAACACAAGCCTGGTTGTGGGGATGTGTTGTGTATGGTGGGTTGATACATCTAGTTTGGCAGGCTGCTTAGCTGTGGGCTAAGGGTAAGGAGGGGCTCGACTAACTGATCTTCGTGTTGAGAGATTTGGTTCATGTAGTGGCTCTCTTCTATTCATAATTTTGTTGCGAGGATCGTGGCCTGTTCTCAGCTTGAAGATCAAACTCTGGTTTCTTCGTTTGTTGCGAGGGTCGTGGCCTGTTCTCAGCTTGAAGATCAAACTCTGGTCTCTTCGTTTGTTGCGAGGGTCGTGGCCTGTTCTCAGCTTGAAGATCAAACTCTGGTCTCTTCGTTTGTTGCGAGGGTCGTGGCCTGTTCTCAGCTTGAAGATCAAACTCTGGTCTCTTCGTTTGTTGCGAGGGTCGTGGCCTGTTCTCAGCTTGAAGATCAAACTCTGGTCTCTTCGTTTGTTGCGAGGGTCATGGCATGTTCTCAAACTCTGGAATGTTCCTTTCAATTTCTTTGCTTCATTCTTGGCAATCTGGTTTTGCTTGGCGTCTGAAATACACTGGGCTTGTATGAGATTTAGTAAATTGACTTAGCGATTTCTGTTTATAGTTCCATGGACAATGACAAAGAAAATGGAGAAGCGTATTGAAGCCTTTGAAATGTGGATACTTAGAAGACTTGGACGAGTTTCTTGGAAAGATCAGAAAACCAATAATGAGGTTCTGTAACAACTCCAGGTGGAACAGACACTTCTGAAGAAAAGAAAAAATCAGAAAAAATCAAATATTTTGGTCATGTCAAGCGCCATGACAGTCTGTTTACGGTTATTTTGGAGAGGGAAAGAGAGCCAAAGGACGACATAGGTACAGATGGACAGGCAACATCAGGATGTAGTCGGGACACAGTGTGACTGCGTGTATCAGCCTGGAGCGAGACAGAGACAGACGGAGATCCCTTACCGTCAACCTCCGTTGCGGAGAAGGCACTTGATAATGATGATGTCCTCCCATGTTTCCCATGGTAGTGTTATTCAGCCTCGGCCTTCTCATTTCCTAGAAATCCGACATGACCAGGATTCTCATGGAGCACCTCGTATGCTCCATAGGAGATGGACAGTCAGCCAATTAGCGGCTATTTCTCATTAACATTGGCGATCGAGAATTTGAGAATATTTTGATTTCTTAATGCTGACTTCGAAACCTGAGGTAATCTGCCAGATCGTCGGCAATTGCTGTTATTTCTGATGAAATAAAATGGTGGTCTTGCGCTCGTGAGACCGTGATATGTAGGGCACTAATTTGTTTCTGGATCGCCACTGTCTCCAGCCTTAGCCTAGTTGACGTGTGATCAGTCTCTTCTTGATCTTATTCTTCCACGGGCGTGTCACTAGAAGGATACTTAATGACATACGAGCGACGAGACTGTTTGCTCAAAGATCTATCTCTCTCTCTTCAGTCCACTTATGTCGTTAGAGGTTGGGGAGAGGTGTGACGTCCTTTGTTTAATATTTTTTTAATAGGTGAATTTTTCGCTAGTGACTTGCCAGGTCAATCACAGCATCTGTTACCAACTGTTAGGTTGGTAGCCGCTAGAATATACGATCGCCTATTTTTGGAACTGCAAGGGTAGAAACGTAAATTTGAACAATGTAGACCCGCAGCCTGTTAGGCGCCATCTATGCCGCTCCGCTAACCGCTAACCGTTTGACATGATGTTATAGCCACACAGTCCCATTTTGGGACATGTTCTCTGTGAGGCGAGAACACCCAGAATAATTTGAGTAGATTTTTAACTTGGATTTTGCCCGTTAAGCCTACCCTTTTAGTTTTCCAACTGTCACGAGATTTTTAACGTGCGCGCCACTGTACACGAGTGGCTGATCTCACTACTCAAAGATCAGGGGACATTATTACCGGCTGATCCAAGCGAAAAAAATCTCGGTCTCCTCCGTGATTTGAACCCGTCACCTGCAGCACTCGAGGCGAACACTTTACCACGAGACCACTGTCTCTCCCTTGTTCAAAGATAACTTAATAAAGAATAGTCTTGACAGTATAGTCATTGATCTGTGAAGACAAAGCGAAATATAGTTATGGAAATAAAGTGATCAGACTTCGTGTGGAAGGTGGACAGTAGGCAAACAAGGTGAACAGTTAGTAACAGGTGGACGGTGAGCAACAGGTGGACGGTCAGTAACCAAGGTGAACAGTCAGTAACAGGAGGACGGTAAGCAACAGGTGGACGGTCAGTAACCATGGTTGACGGTCAGCATCCATGGTTGACGGTCAGTAACCATGGTGGACGGTTAGCAGCAGGTAGACGGTCAGCAACAGTCGTCACTAACACCATCACAACTAGTCGTCACCAACACCATCACAACTAGTCGACACCAACACCATCACAACTAGTCGACACCAACACCATCACAACTAGTCGGAAATGTCTAGATAAGAATTCAGACAGTTTCATTCCAATGACATGTTGCACATTATTCTCTCGTATCGCTGCATCATCTGTTCCGGAAGCCCATAGTAATTGTAAGGCTTATTGCTCCCTAGACAATTGTTGACACATTGCCGATAAGTATTCTAAACTACATGTTATCCTATGTGATGATACCAAATCTTGTATCTCTGAAAGCTGAGGTATAACAAATACACCTGGGGTGGAAGACTAACGTCTGGTCAGGCAAAATATACCTCGGCTTCCTAGTAGCCCTAACTGGGAACGGGCTATTGTCATAGTAGCCTGGCTAACGAGGTGAGGGATCTATGTGATGCCCGCAGTAGTTAGCAACACGTAGATGAAGCCAAGCACAGCACAACCGTCTGGAGGACCTCGGTCCACCTTTATCAGCACGCTCGGGATGTGAGGAAAGCTACAGAAACGAAGGTACATACATCTTATCCCATTTAGATTCATTTGAAGCAAAAACAATTTTCATTAATCCAAGTTTGATTTGAAAACAGCACGCAAAGTCTTGCTGGACTCTACTAGTGGTTCGTTAAGGACATTCAATCTCCCTGGTTCAAGTCACTGTCGCGAGGGCCAATCATTGTTCTTGAAACGAGAAGTGCTGGCAGCTTGACCCAGAGACAAAGGAAGCAGTAACCCTTGGTGAAGTCGAACCAAGAGGGCAATGTCCTTCTAATCACTACCGACCAGTCGCTTATACTTGTCATAGTTAATGACATGAAACGGTTGTTTCACGTTGCTGTATGTTGTTTCACGTTACTGTATGTTGTTTCACGTTGCTGTATGTTGTTTCACGTTGCTGTATGTTGTTTCACGTTGCTGTATGTTGTTTCACGTTTCTGTATGTTGTTTCACGTTGCTGTATGTTGTTTCACGTTGCTGTATGTTGTTTCACGTTGCTGTATGTTGTTTCACGTTGCTGTATGTTATTTCACGTTGCTGTATGTTATTTCATGTGGACTGAATACCATTATGGAACAGCACAGCATATAAGCTCATCTTGGACGAATCCATAAACAATTTCAAATCTTCATCTTTTGTGGGTCGATTTGAAGTATTACCCATTAGACCAGATACATTAGCGCAAGCAAGTAGCAACATCTGTCGTGTTGACAAGAAGAAGTAGTTGCTTTTGTTTGTTTTACCAGTTGCAATACAAGCACATTCTCTTCTAGAAGACTCCACTATTGCAGACAGGACGACTACAGCTCTGTTTTACTTTTTGACGATTTTTAATTTCTTGCCACATCATTCAATTCATTCTCGGTAATGTTATGTGACAGTAAGACTCCTCGATACGCGCATCTCATCATGTAGATGTGTTCACAGGTAGTGGATGTTCGCTGACCTTACTATTGTCTTCATCATTCAGCGCAACAAAATCTGGTGGGTCCGGACTAGGAAGGCCTTCCCAGAAAAGCACTGGATGTATATTATCATGTTGCAGTATGTCCTTTGCAGAACGTCACTCGGATCCCATTCCGTCTAAAAGAAACTCGAAAATTTGCCAAATCTCCAGCCTGCTCCAGAATCATGTCCAAGCATTCCTTGACGTCTTGGTACCATCGCCTTCTTGGTTTGCCCCTGCCTCTCTTGGTGCCATCGCCTTCTTGGTTTGCCTCTACCTCTCTTGGTGCCATCGTCTTCTTGGTTTGCCTCTGCTTCTCTTGGTGACATCGCCTTCTTGGTTTGCCTCTGCCTCTTTTGGTGACATCGCCTTCTTGGTTTGCCTCTGCCTCTCTTGGTGACATCGCCTTCTTGGTTTGCCTCTGCCTCTCTTGGTGACATCGCCTTCTTGGTTTGCCTCTGCCTCTCTTCGTGACATCGCCTTCCTGGTTTGCCTCTGCCTCTCTTGGTGACATCGCCTTCTTAGTTTGCCTATGCCTCTCTTGGTGACATCGCCTTCTTGGTTTGCCTCTGCCTCTCTTGGTGACATCGCCTTCTTGGTTTGCCTCTGCCTCTCTTGGTGACATCGCCTTCTTGGTTTGCCTCTGCCTCTCTTGGTGACATCGCCTTCTTGGTTTGCCTCTGCCTCTCTTGGTGACATCGCCTTCTTGGTCTGCCTCTCTTGTCTGGCACCATACCTTTCATTAGCGTTCTTTCAAGATCGTTGTGGCTTTTGATGTAGCCAAATTATTTAAATGTCTATTCTATGCTATGCTCATCTGTTGTTGAATGTCTGCGTGCTTCTTTTTTCGGTCCATGATATTCTAGGGAACTTTCAATAACATTTCGACTCGAAGGACATAGGGGGGGGGGGGGGGGGGCAGGGTCTCAAGATTTTCACTTTTGTTGGTTTGCTGGTATTCTGCCAAAGTTTCCTCAAGTTGTGTAGCCTCTGCATTGTCATTGTCAATCTCTTTCTGATTTTCTTTGAGCAGTCGCCATTTTTGTCAATCCTGGAGCCCAGTTACTCAACGATCATGACCTATTCTATTGCCACACCCCCGAATTTGAATTCATATTGACTTCTTGTTTTGTCGGTGGTCATTATCTTGGTTTTGTTTCGGTTTACAAGGAGGTTGTTATCTTCGCCACATTTGCTTAAGACTGCAATTAGCTGCTCTATACCTCTATTCTGTTTGATAGCATTCCAGTGTCTTCTGTGTATCTTAGCTCTGGGATCTTGCATCCGCCGACGGAACGTCATTTTCGACGTTCTGTTCCTTTCTAACGTTCCTCGCCATGCCATACATGTTAAATAGAGATGTGAAAAGGGTTCATCCTTGTCCTACTCCCAGTTGTACTTCGATCCAATCTGATGTTTCACCAGATACTGTGACAGCAGCTTGTTGTTCCTGGTATAATGATTCGATTACATGGATTAGATCTACTGGTGACCCCATATTTATCATGATTTTCCAAAATGTCTGATTTTTAACTCAAATGAAGGCCTTGGTGTAATCGATAAATCATGTATACAGATTCACCTTATACTCTCTACATTTTTTATAGACGTTCATCATACGAGATCTCTGATCCGTCTGTATTTTCTCTGCTTATACTTCCTGGATTTTGCATTCAAATTGTCTTTCTATCCTCTTCAATATAATCCGAATGGGTATCTTACCAGAGTGGCTTATTAGCGCAAAAGTGGGGTAATTTGTGCACAGGTTTAGGTTGCCTTCGTTTGGTAGAAAAATATAGATTGATCTCTTCTACGATTTTGGCCACTCTGCGCAGTGCCAGATCCACATGCACAGTGCCAGATCCACATGCGCAGTGCCAGATCCACATGCACAGTGCCAGATCCACATGCGCAGTGTCAGATCCACATGCACAGTGCCAGATCCACATGCACAGTGCCATATCCACATGCGCAGTGCCAGATCCACATGCACAGTGCCAGATCCACATGCGCAGTGTCAGATCCACATGCACAGTGCCAGATCCACATGCACAATGCCATATCCACATGCACAGTGCCAGATCCACATGCACAGTGCCATATTCACATGCACAGTGCCAGATCCACATGCACAGTGCTAGATCCACATGCACAGTGCCAGATCCACATGCGCAGTCCATGATACATGCCAGCACTGGTCTCTCCTCCTGGCTCTATTAGTTCCGCTGGGACGCCATTGCCCTTAAGTTACTTTCCTTTTTTTCAGACTTTCGATTGCCGAGCATATTTTGTCCAATGTGGGTTCATGTTCTCTCTCGTTCGATATTATTGTAACTTGCTACTTTGAGGTGTCTTCGTACATGGTTCCGCTGTACTTGCTCCATCTTTTCAAAATATTTGTATGTTTTGTTAATGTGTTGTCCACTTTAACATTGATGGCATGTGTTACTAGAAGGAACTATCTTGTCAGTGTTCTGACAAGGCCTCACTGACTTGTTGTTGTGGGTTCTTCGATGTTGCTGCATGCGTCCATTTCGTACCTTTTCTTGTCTTTTCTTATTTCTCTTCTGACTATTCTTGTACAGTTTCTATATGTTGTTCTAGTTCCCTCAAGTCTCTTATGCTTGAATGTTCTATTTTCTATGAGCCTCAGTGTCTCCTTCAGTATGTAACTGTTTCTTGAGCTTCATTCTGTTTTGCACAACAAAGATTCAAATGTTCCTTCCATGTGTGGTCAGTTCGTCCGATATCACCTCTTCTTGGACTGCCATCAACACCTCAAACTAATTGTATGCTTCGATACTTTTTTTTCAATCGATATTGCTTTAGCATCGAAACGTACTATCTCTTCTTAAAAGATGCAACCAATAGTTCGCAATCCGTGTCACAGTCCGCTGCCATTCACCGTAAGGCACACTGCCTTTCACTTCTGCGCCACCCCCCACCCACCTCTTCCCTGAGCAAATAGAATATTTGGATAAGTGAAAAGCTGCCTTTTCGTCCTAGAAATAGTTTGTGTAGTTGGATAAGTCATCCAGAAGTAAGAATCATTAAGATGGTGTGTCAGTTCCTTCGACACCTTATAACATGAAACAAATGTTCGTTCTTCATCATTCCCATCTACACCAGCAGCTCAGACTCTGGTCACGTGATTGATAACATGTTGGTGGCTCAAAAACCAGCCAAGACTACCAAACTGACAACTTACGTCTTTTTGTTTGTGTTATCATCGACATAATGGATCAACGTTGTGAAAACAATGTAGTTTGTCTACAAACGTAATAAATATGATCAGCACTGTTCACATATTCATGAGACATAGATTCCTTGCGTGTAGACTTGCAGTTCATAACTAAACGATGAGAAGAAGGAATGTTGTTTCAATAACTGCTACGTGTCGTCCGTCAAGGTTATCCGTCATGTTCGTATTTACCTTTTACGACAAATCGGACTTCAGGACGTCTCCCGTCTAATCTCAACAACCCCCGCCCCTTCCCGCCCCTGCCCACTCTATTCTTCTCTATTCTGAAAACTAAATCTATTTCACGATTATTAAGAACAGCTTCCGGATCAGCATGACCAATTTATTTTTAAACAGGCTAATTTTGTCTCGGGTATAATTTTGGTGTTGTCGTTTGTCGAGATTTATTAATATCAAAATTAGACAAGATCTGTAGACCACATGACAAGTTGAGGAGGACACCATTAGGATAGAGGGGCGTGAGGAATATCGTGGTTGTGTGAGTCATTGGAAACGAAGACATCGCTTAGTGCAGTAGAACGCTGTCCTTACCGTCAGTATGTTTCATCTCCTCCATTATTATGTTAGTGATCTTCTCTTCTTACGTGGCTTTCTAAACAAGAAAAATGACATATAAGAAACAAACAAACAAAGTTGGTATTTGCAAGTCCATTGGACCTCGAGATATGGTCGTACCAAGTCAGCTTTGGCCTTTTGGTCGTTGTGAGGTCGTCGTACAGTCCACTTGCATTCTATATTCTACGTGGTACTTCATCATTTTGATACGGTCTTTGCTGGTGATATTTAGAGGTCTTCTAAAACATCTCATCTCCATGGCCTGGATTCTTCTCTGGAGGTCTGCTGTAATGGTCCATGGCCTGGATTCTTCTCTGGAGGTCTGCTGTAATGGTCCATGTTTCACATACGCAGATGAATATAGAAAGAACCAGTGAGCGCATTATTCTGACCTTCATGGCGTAGGAGTAAAAATAGCATCTCTATTCCACAAAGAGTAGGAAAGTAGCGACAAAGAGGGAAAGGAAGAGGGTGGGTGGGTATGCAGTATAACCGAAATAGTTGTAATCTAACAAATTATTGAATACCTATACTTTCTTCATCATTCTTTCTTATCTCCAGTAGGAGCACGACTTGTAACATAGAAAATTATTCACAGTGGAGAAACATACGTGCAACGAGATGTTATGTGCTATTGGTTATTTGGGCGGAAGCGAACGCCCTAATGGGTAGTGAACGAAGTCCCAGTTAATCGCAAAGCACATCATCTACTCCATAGAATAAGGGTAGAAATGACAGACGCATAATCAGAGCTAACTCAGGACAGTTCAGTAGAGAACCTACCTAAACTCAGTAATGGCTAAGATAGTCAGGCAGGTAAAAATACTAATTAATGGTAAGAACAAAGGAGCATCAACAAAACCACTAAAACGAGAGTGATTTAAGAGAATAAACACTAACTAAACTCTATTACAAGAGTAACAGAAGAGTAAAAACACTAGCTAAACTCTATTACAAGAGTAACAGAAGAGTAAAAACACTAGCTAAACTCTTTAACAAGAGTAACAGAAGAGTAAAAAAACTAATTAAACTCTTTAACAAAAGGAACAGAAAAGTAAATACACTAACAAAACTCTATAATGATACCAACAGAAGAGGTGAAGAGTAAATACACTAACAAAACTCTAAAATGATATCAACAGAAGAGCTGAAGAGTAAATACACTAACTAAACTCTATAATGATACCAACAGAAGAGCTGAAGAGTAAATACACTAACAAAACTCTATAATGATATCAACAGAAGAGCTGAAGAGTAAATACACTAACTAAACTCTATAATGATACCAACAGAAGAGCCTTAAGAGTAAATACACTAACTAAACTCTATAATGATACCAACAGAAGAGCCTTAAGAGTAAATACACTAACTAAACTCTATAATGATACCAACAGAAGAGCTGAAGAGTAAATACACTAACAAAACTCTATAATGATATCAACAGAAGAGCTGAAGAGTAAATACACTAACTAAACTCTATAATGATACCAACAGAAGAGCTGAAGAGTAAATACACTAACTAAACTCTATAATGATATCAACAGAGGAGCTGAAAAAAACGAACTTACTAAAGTCATTAACATGAGCTACTGATGCACAGATATTTTTACTGAAGTCAATGGTTAGGACAAGGAGCAACACGAGGAGAAAAACACTGCACAAATTCAATAATAGAAGAACAGACTAGCTAAGGAAGTTCAAGTTGAACTGACTAAACTGTAGATAATAATCGCTAGGAAACAGCAAGCGGGAGCTTGCAAGCCACCATTTCCCACCACGGAAACGCTAATTTAATGAGAACAAAAAATGGTTTTATTATTTTACCATTTTTTTTTTTTTTTTTTTTTTTTTTTTTCTTTTAAGAAAACTTAGCAAGTAAAATTCTCAGTGTCATCCTGGTCTTCTGTTAGGAGAGCTAAACAGTCTCTCCACAAAACTCTCTCTTTTCGGTCCAGGAAGACAAGCAGTTGGTTAACGTTTTCTTGATTACTAAAGGCTGGTAACAACTGCATTATTTCCTGCCAGTTTTTTCTCTCTTCATTTTGAGCGTGTTCTGTTGCAAAGATGGGGCAGCCTATGCGTAATGCAAGACCGGTTGCTGACGCTGAATACAGCTGGTTGAGAATCTACCGGAAAGATTTCATTACTATCGGCTAAATGTAACAGAAATACACATTATATTCATGGAAACAAACAACCACAAACGGACGAGGGCGTGTGAAGAGGGCAAACAACAGAAACAGTTATTTCATCTTTTTTTATTGGATGTTTCGGGACATATAATTGGGTGTTTAATTTATAGTTTAAGAATATGTGGGGGATCGGGGGGGGGGGGGGAGGGGGCGCGCGGGTATAGTGGAAAGAGGGAGAGAGAGAGGGGAAGGGGACAAAGCAATTACCAGCAACATTAGTAACATTGGATGAGATAATCTTAGTTAATGAGGAACATTTGCGTCTCTTATGGTGTACTCTCTCTCTCTCTCTCTCTCTCTCTCTCTCTCTCTCTCTCTCTGACACATACACATACACACGTACACATTCATACATAATTGATGAATTGCCGTCGGAGATGAAGATAAACCTTCAATGCCCTAAGCCGCTGCCTTTGTGAGGAGTGGTGACCAGTTCCCTTCCTTGATGTTCATACATACCTATACACACATACACGCACATACACACATACACACACACACACACACACACATACACACACACACACATATAAAGCGGTTGGCGTGAACATAAACACATGGGAAATGAAGACTATCGTAATAGACAAGCAAGTCAGACAATTGGATATGATCATCAATAGAGAATAAATCGAACAAATACAGACGCCCACATATTTGGGGTAAACCATCGCAGAAGATGCCCGCGATGAGAAGGGGGTAACTACAAGGGTTAAATTGACGAAAGGATGCCTTCAGATGTGAACAGAAAATGATAAATTTAAATAATAACAGGACAAGCTGAACAACAGAATATTCGTCACTCATGTATGGTCTGCCGCACCGTATGTTGCTGAAACGGATTAGCCAAGAGGGTTGACAGAAAACTTGGAAGGGTTTGAAATGTGCCGCTTTCTAAGAATGTAAGTAGTGAATGGGATTGTTGAATGTGTTGGTGGTTGGTTTGTTGGTTGGGTGACTGGTTGAATTGTTTGATGGGTGGTTGGCTTTTTGGTTGGGTGGGTGGATGGGTTATTGGTTGGGTAGCTGTTTGGATTGTTGGTTGGGTGGCTGGTTGGATTGTTAGTTGAGTGGCTGTTTGGATTATTGGTTGGATGGGTGGTTGGATTGTTAATTGGGTGGCTGGTTGGAATGTTAGTTGGGTAGCCGTTTGGATTGTTGGGTGGGTGGTTGAATTGTTAGTTGGGAAAATGTTTGGATTGTTAGTTAGGTGACTGGTTGGATTGTTAGTCATGTGGGTGGTTAGATTGTTAGTCATATGGGTGGTTAGATTGTTAGTTGAGTGACTGGTTGGATTGTTAGTCATGTGGGTGGTTAGATTGTTAGTTAGGTGACTGGTTGGATTGTTAGTCATGTGGGTGGTTAGATTGTTAATTGGGTGGCTGGTTGAGTTGTTGGTTTGGTAGGTGTTTGGATTATTGGTTCGGTGGTTGGTTGGATTGTTAGTCATGTGAGTGGTTGGATGGTTAGTCATGTGGGTGGTTGGATTATTAGTTGGGTATCTGGTTGGATTGTTAGTTTGGTGACTGGTTGGATTGTTAGTCATGTAGGTGGTTGGATTTTTAGTCATGTGGGTGGTTTGATTGTTAGTCATGTAGTGGTTGGATTATTAGTTGGGTGGCTGGTTGGATTGTTAGTTGGGTGACTGGTTGGATTGTTAGTCATGTGGGTGGTTAGGTTGTTAGTTGGGTGGCTGGTTGAGTTGTTGGTTTGGTGGCTTGTTGGATTGTTTGGTGGGTGGCTGGTTGGATTGATGGGTGGGTGATTGTTGGACTGATGGATGGGTGACTGGCTAGATTGTTGAGTGGGTTACTGGTTGAACTGGTGAATGGGTGTTTTCATTGTTACTTTTTTATTGTTATACAGTTAACTGGTTTGGTTGCTGGATTAGTGGGTGGTTGGATTAGGTGTATGGGTTGCTGGCTGCTTGGATAAGTGGATCGCTAGATTGGCGGGTATTTGGATAAGTGGGATGTTTGAAAAGGTGTGTGATTGGATTGGGACTTGTTGGATTGGTAGGTTGTTTGGATATGTGGATGGCTGGATTTGTCGAAGAGATGATTGAATTAGTGAGTAGTTTAAAAACATTGTTTTTTTATTTTGATAGTTGATTGATTATTGGGTTGTCCGACTGTTGGATGTTTGCCTGGGTGGCAGATTGAATAAGTGAATGAATGAATGAATATATATATATACATGTTTGTGCTTTTCAGCGGCAGGTTATGGGGAGGTTTCTTGACCGGGCCCTGGTATGTGATTCGTACACGGGAAGCTTTACTGCTTCTGTTATTTCTGCTATCCATCGTTTCAGTGGATGGCCCTTGATCTGTTTAGTATTGGTTACTGAGGGTTACTATATGGTAATTGACGTGTCACGTGGGCGAACCATTTGGTTTGTTGTCTCTTGATGAAATTTAGCATTGGTGGTGTACGTACTTGATTCTTGATTCTTGGATCCAACATCATCACACAGGGGACATCCCCATAAGTTCTCCGTTCTCCGTCCAAGCAGCCAGTCAAGCGTATAAGTACTCAGAGTCCAAGTCAAGTGTTGATTTCGTGTTCTTCGGATCTTTCCAAACAGAACACACGTTTTGCCTTCTTTCTTAGTCACTCCCAAATCTATCATCCTCTGCACATTTGCATTTTCGCGACTCTCTGTCTCTTCATCATTCTGTAGACAGTCCATGACTGCGCTTGTCAACTCAACCCTGTCTTTCGTCATCACCGCGTCGTTCACCACAGCTCGTCCCGCCACTGTATTAGCTTTTTCGTTAGACGCCTTCATGTCCCGGACAGTAGATCCATGTGGCACCTTGTACACCAGAGTTGTTCAGAAGAGAGGCCCACTCCCTCCTAGCATGCAGTGTTCTATCTTACGGAGCATGTCCTGCGAGCATGACAGTATCACTGCGTGTCACCTGTTGCGTCACCAATCAAGTCAGGGCTGCTGTTACCCCCCCCCCCCCCCCAAATCTCCATCCTCATACTCGATGTGGCAGTAGAGTAGGCAGCTGCTTTCTCAACCACCTCCTTGCCATTCTGGTATCCGACGAAACCCCAACCACACTTATTTGCATCTCTGCTAGCGGAGCCATTTGTCTACAGAACTGGGTCCTGTGGTACTGAGTGTTGCTGGATCAGCTCCGGTATTGAAGCTTCTGTCCTAGTGCCGCCCCACTCTCGACACTCTTTATTCAGTTGTATCACCACCCTTGTCAGGGTGCTCTTCTCACTTCTTCCAATACACATACCCTCATCAGGGAGTGTTCAGCCTCTGCCATCCACGACCTTTCTTGCTTAATGCGTCTGCCTGTACCTTCTTGTTTCCTAATATCTTCGTTTCTGATCCCATCCATTTTTATTACTCAAGCATTCTGGGCAGGTATTTCCTCTATTCTTATAATGTTTCTTTTATATTTGTGTCCATTGTTGGCACAGATAGCTCAATGTGGGTAGGAATATCGTGTTGTATAGCGATCTTTTTGTATCCATTGTCGCGTGGTTACAATGTAATAGCCAATGCATTTGTCCAATGATTTGACTTGCTTTATTGCATCTGTGATGGATTTCAGTGCCTGAGGGTATACAGCTGCAAATGTTCTATGATTTTCATTTTTCGCTATAAAAGATTTTTCAAATACTTTTGAACCCCTGTAAAAACCTATGCAATGTATATTATCATTTTAGTACACAATTAATATGTGTTATATTGAATAACAAAATAAGTTATGGTCAATAATTTTTGCTCCTGAAATTTGAAACTTTTTTAGAAGGCAAAACATATTTCATATTAAATTTATGAAAATGATATAAACAGTATTATTTTACTACAAAAAATGTTTATATAGTTTCACATTAATTTTAATACATTTTTTGAAAACATTCCTTAACATGTAGACAAAAAAACTAACGCTGCACTCCTACAAACGCATCAATTAGAACGTTTTATCAATCCATCCTACACCGGTGAATATTAAGCAATCGTTTTTCTATCGCCATTCAGTCCAGAGCAGTTATTTTGTGATACTTTATAATACTGGGTTTGCAGTTTTCTTACCTTGCCTAATTAATCTGGAAAATTTGATTTCACGCTTTCTGTTGTACACGGCACCGTAAGGGTTAATGCACAGAGCTTCGAACGCAGACTTCAAATCGGTACAAGCATATTGAAATATATTTGGCACAGCGTACAATACGCATGCGCCAATAATATATGAATAGCTTATCTAAGCTCACGTGAGACAAATATTTTGCCGTTCCTTGGACAACGGCGAAGTGTAGGAAAGCAATCATACTCATTCTTCATTGTCATCTTCTTCTTCTCTTATCCTTCTGTGTTTCACTCTGCTGCGTCGCAGAGAGAAGGTACGCGTAGATTTGTACTGTTGGAGGTCTGGGCTGCCGACGTGTCCAACTTTTAGAATGTTACTACTATCCCCTCAAT